>JZKD02S2280633.1:913217-996408 GCA_000966675.3 Picea glauca | reverse complement strand
TTTTCTCTCCCACTTGAATAAAACCAAAATGACTCTTCAACACATATTCTCTAGGCATGGAAATATAGGAGATACAAATTCACTTAATTCTACAAACATACACCCATTACATTATTTGTTTGAGCCACCACATATGCAAAGGAATAATTGAAACAACCATCATAGTGGTATAAATCTATCTTGAAACACTTGGCACTGAATATAAGAACTTACCAACTCTAAGTGTATATTGCAGAAGAATCTCTTTCCATACATGTATTTTATCTCTATTTTTATAGCTAACGCCACAAATATGTGTTTTTTTTGAAACAAATGATTCACACAATTCAAATATGGCTTCCAAAATAACTAGGAAGATAAATAAAAAAGTAATACAGTAAAATATTGACCATGAATAAGTTGTACAACTAGAGACACAGTTTGGCATCCCAGGGCCTATTTATGAAGAAACCAAATGTTGTATGGATCTAGGGATGGTCTTCAAATAGGGAGACCTGTGTTGGAGCAGGTCATTTTGGGACAAGTTTTGGGAATCATGTAGGAGAAAACCATGCAACAAGTCATCTAAGGAGCAATGCGTGTAGAGGAAAGGAAGAAAGCTAGCACATTTTCCAGAGTCAACACGCATGGAAGACATAAATTAGTTAGAATTAGTTATACCTTTTGGTCCATTTTGTAATGGGATTAGCCCTAATATCAATGTATAAATATTTATGGGTTTTTGGTAGAAGGGAGAAGTGGAAATTGTTGAAACTTGGAAAAGAGAATGAGATAAGTGTGCACTATATGCGATAAAAGATAGGGAATTTCTGGTAGAACTGATGTATCTTATGTGAGCACATTGCACACATATTGTAAGGAATGAATATGAATGGATAATATAATAAGCCAACCATTGTGGATGTAGCCCAGTTGGGGTGTACCGCGTTAAATTCCCATGTTCTGATGTGCTTGTTATCATGATGTATTGGTTTACTCTGGTTATTTCACACATGTAATATATGCTTAAGGGTTAATATGAATATGTATCTGATGGTTATTTGAACTTGTTGAATGATTAAGTAATATGAATCTATCATACATTATTATGCTGTTATGATTTTGCGCACATGGTATATTCCATGTTAAATGAATGTTAATTCAGAATGAATGTTAGAGAAGTTTCTATTCCCTTCATGAATGCGGAAACCTGGTTCCTACAGTCCCCATAGGTACCTCTGGTGAGATTTGAATTTCTTGCGGGTGATGCCGAAAGGGACGATATATTTAGGGTTTTGTTGGTGATTTAATGTTGAACCCCAAGTCTTCCCACTGTGCACCAACAATTGGTTCTATTGTCGGGACTGGGATTTGCAATTGAGGGGAATATGGAGACCTACTGAGGAGGATATTGGACAATAGTTGTACACAAAGGAGATCCATTTTGCTATAGATCAGAAGAAGAATCCATGGATCAATGCAAAGAAATGGATACAAAGGTATGTGTTTACATATTTGCATGAAATTATCTTTGCTGATTTTTCAAATATTTTAGTAGAGTGGATCCAAAGATTAGTTGAACAGATCGAAAGATTTCATTCTATTGTTCTGAGAAATTGGACTCCTGAGTTAATTCAAGAAGTCAATACTATAAGAAATCAGGGATCATGCGCAGTAGATTACTGGATGGATAATGTGTTGGGAGGCTACATTATTGAATTTTCTATAGAATGTACTCAGTTGTATAGTGTTGCTAAAAGGGAATTCTTTAAGGGACCGTGCGAGACATACTTGAAGTTGCTATCTACTTGGATTAAAATGTTTTTGTGTGACAAGGGAGTTATGAAGACGGAATATGATTTCCCTAGTATCTAATCATATTCGTGCACATAGGGGGACTAGGGGTTGACCATGGGATGGTTTGAGTGTAAAGAGGGATGCAGAGAAAGAATGAGGAACGAATGGGCCAAGGATGCTAAGAGAATAAAAGTGTTTGATGAATGAATATATTGGAGTATTGCACAATGGTAAGAGATTTAGACTGAATAAGAAGAGGATTGTGGCTGAGAGAGAGGGGAAACATAATGAGATTGAGGAAAGAGACACTTGTGTAATACTCTAGATCAAAGGGATTCTACACATAGAACAACATATTATTTAGCTTAGTCCAATAGAGGAAGATCCCACTCAGACCAGACTGCATCAAACCCATGATCCTATGTGCAATGCCAGGAATCGGGGTAAGATTAGAAGCTTTGTCAATTATAATTAGTGAAGGAAGTAAAGATAGTAGTAAAAGTAGTCAGAGTAGTGGAAGTAGTATGATGATTCAGAATAAGTTAGTGTTATCGGAAAGAACCACACAAAACATGATGGCATGAGTAGATACTACTTTAAGAATGCTTGTCTTCCATGCAGAGGAGACAGAGGATCGCAATTTTTTTTTGTTCATTTCTGAGACAATATGGACCATGAAGAATGTCCAAGAAGATGATTTGAATATTGCGTAGTTGAAAATGACATTCAAAGATCACACATTACTATGGTACATGAAATATCAGACTACAACACCTACATGATAGATTAAAACATTGGCAGAGGTAAGAGAATCTCTATTGAAAGAGTTCCAGAAGCCTAAGTCTGAGTCACAATGCATTACATAGTTGAAGGAGATCAAGAAGATAGTCAATGAATCAATGTGGGATTATGATCAAATATTTAAGATACTGAAGGATCGACTGACATTCGAAATTCTAGAAGAACAACATAGGGAGGGGTTTATTGCAGGATTATTGCTGCATATATGCTTCCCTTTGATGCAACAGAAGATCATGTCGCAATCAAAAGCCTTAGAAATTGGTATGAAATTCTAAGAATCCCTGATAGGATTAAATGGCGTAGGGATGGATCAAGTTTAGTCATAGTTAGCAGTGCTGACTATTCCATTGTAGGAACTTGTGAAAGAAAAATAAAAACACGAGGAATTTTGGTGTGTCACATGTAGAACAAAAGGGCATCATAAGAAAAAATTTCTATATTTTTAGCAGTATTTGAATACATGTACTCTGAATCGATTAGGGGTATTGCACGATATTTTAATTACAATTTTTCATTACCCTACTACTTTCCC
This sequence comes from Picea glauca, assembly GCA_000966675.3. Taxonomy (NCBI): domain Eukaryota; kingdom Viridiplantae; phylum Streptophyta; class Pinopsida; order Pinales; family Pinaceae; genus Picea; species Picea glauca. Next base: position 993,299 of record JZKD02S2280633.1, on the reverse strand, counting down.
GTTGATGCAAAAGTACCAGAGTACTACCAAAAATCTGTTTTGTAACTTTTTCAAGTTTATCGAACATGAAGAGAAAGATTGTCCCGCATTTGATTTGGTGAGAGAGCGCATTGCAGAAACATATAGAGTCTAGGGAGAAGAATCCGAAGGAGGAGATCCGTAGTATAATACTTGAAGAGGTTATAATCAAGGAGGAAGAGGAGGGTTCATAGGTTTTAGAAGAGGAGGATTTGGCACGAGACTGCTTGAATCCTTGCACGACATGTAGACCATGCAACCTAGGATTGTCTACAACTGATCGCGAAGTGGTAAGAAAAGAGGAACCCTAATGTAAAAATGATAGCAGTAGAGGTGTTTGATGAACAACCAAATATAGAGATGGTTACACATGGAGGAACCAGAACCCAAGCTGATGCGACAAATCAAGGAAATAGGATCCACCAGTAGGTCAGGAAAGCAACAAAGCCTCAACCATTGTTTGACCCTAGAAATGAGAAAGAGATGTATATGAAAGCAATGAAGGAAGTAATAGGAGAAAAATGGATATCATCGACTTCAACCACACCACCTTTGTATGGTAGGCCATTGGTGTTTGATATGCCACCAGTCTATGATCATTCATAAAGGAAAGTTGACAAGTTAAAGAATTTGAATAGTTTAATAAAGTTTTTTTTAGAGATAATGAAAGATGAGTCTGCTTTAAGTGTGCTATGTGGAATGATTAACCGTTTCAACTAGGAGAAAGAGATACATGTTGCACACTGAGTAGTTAATTGGATGCACTGGAAGAAGAGAACAAATAGGGATTTTTGACTCAATGCGTAGATATGAAACTATGACATGGGAAATATTATTTTGGATATATGATCCGATGTGAATGTCATCCTGAAGAAAACCTGGGAAATGATGGGTAAGTTGAAGTTGATTTGGTTTCCCATTCATTTGAGGTTAGAAAATCAAAGTAGATTGTTCCAATTGGAAGGTTGACAGGGGTAAGTGTTAATATTGATGGAGTGCACAAATTGGCCGATTTTTAAGTGATTGAGATAGTGGATGGTAGAATCCCTTACCCAACACTACTTGGAATTTATTGGTCCTTTGAAAATCAGACTATCATTAATTTTAAGAAGATACATATGATATTTGAAGTAGAAAACTTGAAGGTTACTGCCCTGTTGGATCCTACAGAAGGAAAAAGATATGTAGAAGCAGTAAAGGGAAAATAGCTCGATAACTTGTATAACATGACTGTTAAGGTGGATGCTTATGTGAATCCTACAATTGATGGTGTAATTAGTTGGATAATTATTAGTTCATGCAAGTCAGATCTAGTAGAAACTTTGGAGAATTGGCAACATATATTGCATGAAGTGTCTACAAGGAAATGTGCTCGGATTACCCAACGCGTTGTGATGTATTGGAACTGAGGTATGTGATCCTTCGAGGTATGAAAAACTAATCGATGTAGCTTCTTTTATAAGATAATTTGAATTACAAATATCAGATAAGTAGATATTATTAGCTTTAGATGTCACATTGAAAGAAACCCTGAAAAGATGGTGGGCTGTGCATAAGGATGGAATAAGAGATTGGAAGCAATGTAGAAGGTTGTTACAACTTAGGTTCAGGATAAAGAATAAAGATACTATGAAAAAGTATACATGATTGAGCTGTCCAATGGAGCATGTTACATAATGTATTGTGACATGGAGTAAAGCACCTTGGAAAGAATGGACACACTTGTTTGTACACACCTTGGACACAATCCTGAAGAATTGGTACTTGGAGCTAGAAGTGTGTAGAGAAATTGCAGATTGGGAAGAATTGAATCATAATTTTAAGGTAACATTTAGTTTTGAAGATGATGCTCCTTTGATTGAATCAACTTTGTAGGTTATCAATAACAATATGTTTTCATAAGAAGACTCAATAGAACTAGTACCTGTATGTAGCGCACATAGACATTTTGTGACTGTTGAAGAAGTTTTGCACTATTATAATGTTGCTGAAGAAGACCAAGAGGAGGAAAAAGATCCAATAAATGTGAAAATACGAGAAAATGAAGGAGAGTGCGCAGTAGAAGGACCACACCTTGAATATTCTGTGTATGAAAATCCATTGAGAATGCACAAAGTAAATATCGGTACATAAGATAAGCCCAAATTCATGAACATAGGAGACTATTGGAATGATTAGACTATTGAGAAGATAGTTGAATTACTGCATGAGTATCATTACCTGTTTCCGAACACATTTTCAGATATGAAAGGGATTTCTAGGGAGTTAGGAGAGATGAATATCCCCTTGAATCCAATGAAGTAGAGCCCATATAGATTGAACCCGGTGTATAAGAAAAAGTTAAAAGGAAAGTTAAACAAGATGTTGGAAGATGGAATTATTGAACTTGTCACATAGTCATAGTGGATTAGTCCAATGGTGGTTAAGGATAAGAAGACACGAGGGATTAAAATTTGTGTACATATGAGGAAATTAAATGATGCTTTCTTACATGATCCATTTCCTACACCATTTATAGATGAAGTGTTGGATAATGTAGGAGGACATGAAGCTTATTCATTCACTGATGGATTTTTAGGGTATCATCAGATCAATATTGCACAGGAAGATATATATAAGAAAACATTTGTGATAGAATGGGGATGTTACTGGTACACAATGATTCCTTTTGGATTGAAGAATGCACCAATAGTATTCTATAGAGTGGTTGTAGAAACATTTAAAGAATTCATCCATAAGTTCTTAGAAGTATAATTAGATGTATGGATGATGTTTATCTTGTTGAAAGATCATATTGATATTTTGCGTTTGATGTTGGATAGGTGTAGGTAGTTTCAAATATCTTTGAATATGAAGAAGTGTATTTTCCATGCATCATTTTGTATCTTACCGGGCCATGTAGTGTGTAAGAAAGGACAATTGGTAGATCCTATGAAGATTGTTGTAATTATTGATTTACCATCACCAAATCTAGTGTGACAATTATGAGCGACGTTGGGGAATACAGGGTACTACTGAAAATTCATTAGAGGATTTGTGCATATTACAACCCTGATGGAAAAATTTCTAAAGAAGGAGAATATGTTTCAATGGAGTGAGGAATGTTGGGAAGGTTTAGATACTTTGAAGCAGAAATTGGTTACCGTGTCGATTTTGATGTTTCTAGATTGGAAGAAAGAGTTTCATGTTCATGTGGATGTGTCATCTGTAGATTTAGGAGCAATGTTATATTAGCCTGGAGAAGGAGATATAGATCATCCCATTTCATTTGTGAGCAAGAATTTGTCAACTATAGAACAAAACTATACTACTACAGAACGTGAAGGATTAGCAATAGTGTATGCATTGTAGAAGTTTAGACATTACTTGCTGGGTTCACACTTTAAGATGTACACAGACCATTCTATGCTAATATATTTGGTCAATAATCCAGTGTTGGGGGTGATAATATGCAGGTGGATATTATTTTTTTAGGAATATGACTTTGAGGTAATTATGAAACCAAGGAAATTTGATTCATAACTGAATCACTTATCGCACTTACTATCAAGAGAAGACGCAATAAATTTGGATGATAGCATACCAAAAACACACTTATTTATAGTACAAATGGTTGATGACTATTTTGCAGACATAGTTCAGTTCTTGAGTACATGAGTAACCCCACCTGAGTTTACAATTACACAAAAGAAGAAATTGGTAGTGAAGGAAAAAAAATATCAACTTATAGTAGGAAATTTGTACAAGTTAGGCACAAATGGTATTCTTCAACGATGTGTATTAGAACATGAAAGACATATGGTATTTTCAGAGGCACATGAAGGGGTTGCAGGAGGTCACTTTGTAGGAAAAGAAACAACTCCAAATATTTTGCACTCAAGATTGTGGTGGCCTACCCTTCATAAGGATTCTAAGGAATTTTGTAAGACTTGTGATGTTTGCCAAAGAATTGGGAAGCGTTACAGGAGAGATGATATGCCATTAGTACCACAAGTGACAATACATGATTTTGATAATTGGGTCATTTATTTTGTTGGAACGATTATCCACCAACAAAGAGGTCAGAATCCAAATATATCATTACCGCAACAAATTACTTGACTAGATGGGATGAAGCCAAACCAATTAAATATTGCAGCACGGAGACAACAACGAAATTTCTTTTTGAAAATGTGGTGACAAGATTTGGATGCCCAATAATTCTTATGAGCGATCAGGGAACTCATTTTCTGAATTATCCTATTGCATCTTTGATAGAGGATTTCCATATTCATCATTAGAAGAGCACACCATATCATCCTCAGGAAAATGGAACAATGGAAGCATTCAATAAGGTACTAGAACATGCAATGACAAAGGTGTGTAATGTAAGTTGAGAGGAATGGGACTTGAGGATTCCAGTAGTATTATGGGTGTATAGGACTACAAGTACATACCCCATTCAGACTAGTGTATGGCCAAGAATTTATTATGCCTATGGAATTCATAGTACCGAGCTTGCGCATTGCTGGGCTGACAGAGCTTACATATTCTAGTGAAATGGAGAAGAGACTTTCAGAACTAGTAGATATGGAAGAGGACCAGTTTTTCGTAGGTTTCCATCATCAAGTTCAGAAAGCACGTGAGAAAGCATGGAATGAAAGACACATTAAACATAAGAAGTTTCAAACAAGAGACTTAGGTTTTGTTTATGAAAACAATTTTTGGCAGCACCCTAGAAAGTTTTAGATGCATTGGATGGGTCCATATGTGATCAAATTTGTGACATATGCAGGTGTTGTTCAGTTGGAGAAACTAAATGTAGAAATTGTGGAAGGACTCGTTAATGGTAGTCAGATGAAACTGTATAGGGACAACTGTACTTCTGTGCACTATTATGAGCACACAGTATGTGTACCATAGTACTTGTATTATAGTGTATTACATAAGAAAAAAATAAGAAAAGAAGAAAATAAATAAAATAATTTGAAGGTTGAAGTGATGCATAAAGTTAAATGAGTAAGGAGATAAATCCATAAAATTTCACAGAGATGTAGAAAGAGGAAAGAATTGTGCGCAGGAAGGAGGATTGAAGTGTGAAATTTTTTTGTGCAGATGGCGAGAAACACATTAAAAAACATACATGACAAGAAAAACATTAAAGAGTGATCATAATGATGAAGTAGTGGAGACACATAGTCATAAATGGAAAGCGAAGAGGAGACCGTGATAGACTGGCAAGATCTAGACCATGATTCACATAATAATCCAAATTTATTGTAGAGTATGGAAAGAATTAAATGTGAGTACAAATTGGATTAGACTATAGGTTTGGGGCATGAAAAGGGAAAGTAATAGTTGAGGACAAGTTATAAAATAAGTTGAGGGGTTAACGAAAAAAAGTTAACATCATTTGAGATAAGCAAGAGAAGAGAGACGAGAAAACACACACAAAGCCGAAGGAGTTAGTTGTCGAGGAAAGTGTGTTGCAAAGAGATATATCGCCACCCAAGGTAGCAACAAAATCAACATCAGGAATGAAGAAACCATGTACTGAGCCACAAGTAGCACCTATACAAGAAGGAAACTCAGGAGCATCCGAGTCAGAGCCGATTTCAGCCAACTTTCCGAAGGAGTATATTACCCAAAAAGGATATAGTGAAGCCAATCAGGTTACAAAAGGAAGCAAAGTATGAGTTCATGGAGCCATAAATTCCACCAGGTGTAATCCTTGAAGAACATATGTTAGGTGCAGTGGAAAATTTGAAGTTTTCATATCATGACCTATCATATGAGAAGAAGTTCCTAGAGTTAGCACCGAAGAAATATATGAAGCCAATCATTTTCCCAGAGACATCATTTATCCTAGTTAAGCCACAAGCTTGGGCATCAGGGTTGGATAAGTCAATAATTTTGAACTTGTTAGATATCCTGTAGTTTGGTAGGAATGTCAAGATTGACACCTGTTTTAATATGTTGTTAAGATACTTCCATGGAGGATACCTATGGCTGGACAAAGCCGTGTACATAGTTGATTACATAGATAAAATGGTTTCCAATGGCAGGGGAGGAACCATCACCAGTTTTTACAGATAATGCGAATGAGAAATATTTGTCAGAGAGGATGAAAGAGAAGTTTGATACAAATAGAGGAGCATGTAGGATCGATGTAGCAAGTATCAATTATGAGTGTGTTAGGTTTGTGACACAAGTGTTGGCTTGAAAATTGCTGAGGAAGTGTCACAAGGATCAAGTGCTGACAAGTGTGATAGTAGTAGCGAAGAAGTGTGTAGAAGGTGTACAAATGAACTAGGTGACATTCCTATTAAATCAATTTTTGATGGATTGCAGAGAAGCACAAGACAAGAGAAAAAAATTACACTATGCATGGTTGTTAATATTGATAGCATTAGTGGCTTGGAGGGAGCCAAAGGACACATAAGTTCTGTCAGCTATGAACAAACCATGTTTGGAAGAGAGATATGCTTACCTATTGCATACTGTGCACAAGGAAAGATATATGGATAATGACATCACTTTTTACATCTATAAGGAGGTAATTCAAAAATGCATTCAAGATACACCACACATATTATCGTAGATGGTAGAAGAATACAAGGAAGTTGCACGTTTTATGGTAGGACACCATCATATGTACACTCAAGAGAAGAGGGACCCAACTTAGGAATGGATGACCACAGGATACATGGTGAATGAAAAATAAATGGGATATATCATGGAAGATTGGGATGCCGAGTGGAAGATTCCAACGACAGAAATAGAGCATCCCAAGACACAACACCCAAAAGTAGAAGAAGTAGGAGATGATGAAGAATAAGAAGGACAGGGAAACTAAGGAAATAGCACAAGTGACACAAACAATAGTATACCACATACAGGAGAGAAGAGGAAAACCCAGTTAAGGGGAAAGTAGTTCAAAAATGCAAGAAGAAGAAAGTTTTGAGGGAAATGACCATTCTAGCATTAACAAATGTTACGAGTAAAATCTCTCTATGGATAGGGGTAAAACACAATAAACGGAAATGACTGCAGAAATCAACTCTAATCTAAGGTATGATATATAAACAAATATGCTAGCAAGACAAGATAAAAGGCCTACCTCATCCATACGTTCGATGAAGTCCACTGTTGAGCACTTGACTCAAATAAATACCCCTGCAACTTGTCCTCAACAACCAAGAAAGGCAAGCATATGGTGATAACATATAATGTTAGCACATTCAATAGAATAATCCATCAACAGTAAAAAAAAATATGCACATGGAATAAAAATTCAAATATTTGCAAGATATTAATTGGACAAGAAAAGAGTATTTCTATTAAAATGTAATCAACAGAAGTGAATGAATTACAAACTTCTGTGTCGGCATGGTTCAAAACCGAGAAACTAAGTCCCTTCCAGCTGGGCCTCCACCACTTCAATCCTCCACCAAAGGCAAGCTCATATAAGATATACAATGAGGTTCTCAATCAAGTAGGGAAGAGCTTGGGGGCTGAACAATGTGTTCATACTTAAAAGGACAAAGGGATGCCGACTCAATATGAAGTGAATAATTTCTCTAGAGTAACTTTGCTCTCAAAGTTGAATTCTTCTCCTCTTTTCCATAGCTTGAATTTGTCCCATTTATATCCTTCAAGAGGAACTGAAGGGCTGAGTCAGAACGTTTCTAGTATATGGAAGGTCAAGGATCATGGATCTCATGACATGACATGGAAACCTGACACCATCTTTTAATTTTGGGCACAAAACCTGATGTACATGGGCTGTACTGGTGCAACCTACGTATATGCATGTTGTACAATAGGTAGGGCGCGCATATGTGGAAAAATAATGTTTTTATCTCTCGGATTTGCAAAAAGGGACTTCAAGTCTGCATAGGGAAATGGAAAAAGGATTTCTGTGCAAGTTTGCATAAGGTGAGGAAAATATTTCTATAACAGATGCCCCCTAATGTGTGAGGTCAGAGGAGTATATGTGATGGCCAAAATACATTATAATACCTAGAAGTGGAGTAATGGGGACCCAACTGGAAGAAATAGTTTCTCATTATGATCTATATTGACTTTGCACACATGGCTACCAATTTGAATTACACTACAGATCCATGTGAAAATACAAAAAACAATTGTCCATGGCCATGCATAGGCAATACAAAGGTGGCTACATGCTAGAGGATATCATAGTTACGAGAAAAGTTGAGTAAAACCAATCTAAAAATAAATCTGGAGATATCTGTATACAATGGAGTACAATATGATCTCCCATGATCATTGAAGTCACATAGGTACTAGTCCAATGAAAGGTAGAAACAACTCAGGAAAGCTGTGACTATAAATTGATGTCTTCAAGTCTTCTACACAATCCTCCAAAGGTGAAATTCTACATCATGTGAATAAAGGATTTGAGGTCGAACACAATGAGAGTTCATTTGATTATTGGTCATTAAGGTATACCATTAACAAACACAAGATAACCTACCAATAATCAAAGTAGGTATCAAGGCACCAAGTACATTATTACAAGTGTGAATAAAGGTGTCGGGGTAAAACACTTGAATAATCCATCCATCAGGAGACATTGATGTATTCCCAAATGTCGATGGCGAGAGAACCTGCCACTAATGACTACAAGCCTCTAGGTATTCATAGGACTTTAGGTTTCGTCTCCAGAATAGATGAGCTAAAGTCCATGGAAGGATACCCACTGAAAGGAGAGAATTAAGGCATCTCTCATCCTTCAACACAAGGTACAAAGAAGGATCTTGATTATTTCAAAGAAATTGAATGAATAATATGTTCACAAACCAACGAACTTGTGTGTATTTCGCGTGTGCTAGATGCAAGCGATACATGAAAAGACCCCCTGAATAGAAGCCAATAAGGGAAATTTTTGACAAAGGTGAGGAAACCACCAATAAGGATAATGGAATCCAAGACACTGCACAAATCCCAATGTGTGAATAGATTTCTTTCCGTTGAACACAAGGGAAACCACCCAGTCAGCGACCAATGATGAAATGTTGACTGTTGGGTTCAAGGTTAACTACCAATGAGGAAAGTAGGACCAGGGTGCGCAATAGGACCACAACTTTGTTTCCCCTTGAACAAGTTTTGAGGATCCTTGGTCATGTTTGACCTATTTTGGGAATTCGACAGCCTGTCAAAGGTGGAGCACAAGTCAAAGCGGAGATCGCAGGATCCTGACCCCTTTTTATGGTTTTTTATTTTTATTTTGGGCTTATGTAACGGGTATGGGATGTCAGACCATGGGTTTACCCATGTTTAGGCCCTTTTGTAATGTATAAATAGATGTCTAGGTGATGTAAAAAGGGGCTTGGAAGGGGATTGATACCTTGCTAAGTGATAGGGAAAGATATGCATCTATGTGATATTGTGCTAAGTGAAAATTGTAAATGCTTTGTGCATGCTGGGTTGAGAACTTGCAGAGCTAAGTGCAAGTGACTGTAGAGAATATGAAAAGGCTTAGTGATGTAACCTAGCTTGGGGAATGAGGATCTATTGAAGTGCGTGTAGATCTATTATCCTATGCAGAGTAAGATCTTGTGGTTCTGTGCATGTAGAAGATTTACAGAAGACAATAAAGGGAAGAAGAGTTGGTGGACGTAGCCCCAGGCTGGGGGTGAACCACATATATCTTGTGTTGTGGTTGCTTTGTGCATTATGGTTCTTTTATAGTTTAAATGATTGATTCTTAGTATAATGATGTATGCTAAGATGAATATAATAGCTTAGTGCCTAATGATGCGAATAAGAGGCTAGATCTGATCTATGTTGATATGCTTAGTGCTTGAATATATTTAGATCTGGATGAATACTGTGATGCTCTGTAATTAGGGTTTATCTACATTGTGAAATAAGGTTAATTAATGAAGAATCATAACTGCTAAGTGCTATGTTAAGGTGTTATAATCACAGATCTGTGTCCCATCTAAGGTTGTAGACACCTGAGTCCTGCAACCACCCCTGCTCTACCTCGGGTGAGACTTCATCTACTTCGTAGGTGTTTCCGAAAGGGTCGGTAGTTAGGGTTTTGTTGATGTGCTGTTGAAGCGTTGAAACCTGGGTTTGCCCCTGTGTGCCAACAAATGGTTCCGTTGCGGGGACCTGAAACTATGATTGCTGAGAACTGAGGAAAAGAGAGAAAGAGTTCTGTGCGTAGTATTCCATTTGGAAGCTATGTGCTAAGAAGTCCGATCTAAAGAAAAGAGGTAAGATCTGAAAGTTTTGTGCCCTAATAAAGGTAATATTAGTGAAAATTTTAAGATATGGAAGCTTTGTGCTTTGTCAAAGGTAAGATAAGTGGAAAATTTTGTTTCGAAAGTATGGATCTATGCATGTTTGATAAATTTTTTCTTAGCTTGAAAACTAGGGCACAACTAGAAGAAAGAAGGTTTGATATGAGTAGATCTGACAAGAATAGTGAAAGATATGGTATCCCTATGAATAGAAAGAATGTTTGGACTAAAAAATGGATGCAGGACCTAGACAAAAAATTTTGCAGGTTAACCACTATGATCCTAGTGCGCAATACAAGAAAGGTTGGGGATCATTTAACAAAAAAAGAGGATTAACCCTTTGTTACAGTTGCAGAAGACCGAGACATCTTACTAAGGAATTCCCTGGTAGACGATCTAGTTGTATTTTTTGTAAAGCCATGGATCATGAAATTTTGGATTTCCCTAGAATGATTGCTAAGGTTTAAATAATGAATATGGAACAAGAAAACCCTAAGGAAGGCCAAGAGACTAATAATATGGTAGAACCTCAGAAAGAATCAGAGATTGTATTACTACAAATGAAAGAAACCTTGAATGATCACATAAATATCAACTTATCAGAGATCTTCAAAGAAAAAGAGTGCATAGAAACAAGAATAAGAGACTTTGACATTGACTATGTTTTGGATGAGGAAACACAGGTGAATATCATGATAGAAAGAACTTGTGAAATTCTAGGAAAGCCTACTATGATTCCTTCATTGGGAGGAATAGGATTATTTAAAGGAAAGATGATAACCCTATGTGGAAGACTCACCCAGATATCTATGAATGCTCATGGAAATTCGACAGAGGAAGACTTTGAGGTTGTTAAATTTATGGAGAGCAATGCCCCATTTGCTATGTTACTAGGAAAAACATGGATTGAGAAGGATTAGACCAGAAGAAAAGAAGAGGAAACCCTAGAATAGAAGAAGAAAGAACTGAGAGATTTCATGACGAAAAGGATAGCACACTTACTGAAAGAACAAGAGAACCAGTCGAAGCTAATGAAGACCAGAAATCTAGATGTCAAAGTTGAAAAAACCCAGGAAGACTTACAATATCTGTATGTATAGGAGAGTAGAGCACCTACCCCAGACGAAGAAGAAAAATTACTCTCTAACCCGATGAAAGAATCTCAACAACGCGAAGTTACTATGATGAGTACATATATGAATCGAAATGGAAAGAAGAATACCGAGATGCAGATCACAGGGAGGAAGGCTAGAAAACTTAGCAAGAAGAAAGAAAAGATAAAAAAATTACAGGAGGTTCTAGGAGGAACTTCATCGAAGGAAGTTTTGCAAAACTAGAACTTTTTTGGGATATCAGAACAACACAAAATGGCACTTCACCATGGCAGAGAGATATAACCGTTAGAGGCATTATGACCATTAGACCGACCCCCCCAAATGGTTAGAACACAATTTATGACCCCGAAGCTCGCCATAAAACTGTTGGGACCACACCGTAATGGATAGATCTGCATTGATGAGGCTTCTCGCCTGTTGGAGAGATCTGTTACCTTGCTGTCTACATAGTCCATTGGCTGTTGCACCAAGAACACTTTTGTGAATTGTATCCAAGCCAACAAGGAGCACTCATTATTTCCATGATGTGTTTACTGAGATTTTGAAACATGTTCTATTGCATTGAGTATTCATTCATTGCCCTGAGTTATCCGATCGTGAGCGTGCATGTCGAACAAACTTCGTGCCATAGAGAAGTTAGTTGAAGAAGTTCTAATCGATCTAATGGACAAAAAAGTAATGTCTGAAGGAATGCAAGATTCCTCGATGAGAGGAGTGAAAACCTCTCCGTCGACTACTCGCGGATATGGACCATCTCGATCTGTAGCCAAGAAAATAACCACGCATCGATATGACTTGGAAAATGTGAAGCTGATCCTGCCTATCCTACCCAACTACATCCAGCCTTTGGCCGGTGCGGTGAGTCATGATAGTTTCCCCAGAGACTTCGATTACATTTTGGTTACTACATACCTCCCGAAAGGGATACGTACAGTTTGACCGCAGTTGGATAAGATCATGGCATTAAAATTCAACGACTTCAACCTAGGGGATCGCAAGAACCAAAATATGCTTCCCCCCTTATAGGTATTTGACTAGGATGAAGGGGAAAAACTCAAGGATAATCCCCCAACCATGGATTATGGACCTCTTGTAGTCCACTGTCCTGAACGTAATGAGGACACCACATTTTGGAAGGCACGGGGAGGTTAACATGTGCGTTAAACTCCTATTGTCATGCTTTCATGGAGGCTATCTGTGGCTAGACAGACGCATCATCGTTGATCTAGTGCTGATCCACATGATCACCAGATTGAGCATGCAAGGACCCGATTCACAAGACTTCTACATGGGGAATACTACAAACTGCGCCCTGGCACAAAGGATTAAAGATACATATAGGGATGTAGAAAAGGGGATGTAAGGCTACAAGGTAGCTTCCATCCATAATGGCACAGTGTTCTAGCTGATCGCAAGAAATCTAGTGAGAAAGAATAGACCCATGCAGGTCACAAGATTCGTTGTTGACCTCGCTGGAAAATGCGTGGAAGGACTCCAGATGAACTGGGTGAAATACTTAGTCAAACAGTTAGAATTGGATTGTCGCAAAGCTTAGGATCAGGGCTATGAGTTCCATTTTAGTTGGGTACTAATCCTCATCGCGTTTACTACTTGGGAGATGCTGGAAGGTGTGACCTTCCCAGACATTGAGACATTTGAGACGCTCGCTGCTAAGTTCACTACGCTATGGTATTCGAGTGATATGGGAAAAAAATGGAAGTCGAATGTGGTATTCCATACATACTACCTGTAGTTAAAGAGGGCTATTGAAGTTGTCCCTCGTTTGACGTCAAACACTCTCCACTGGTTCAGGCCCCTTATGAAATTCCGCGCATATTGACACTTTATCTACATCACTACGCATGCAGACGAGAGTAAATAAGAGCTTCAGTCATACTATAGACTCATAGAGGAAGACTTAGAAGAAATAACTAAGGACTGGCTTGTAGAGATCCTTATCCCTGCTGACCCCACATAACTGTCCGATCCTGAAAGAATCAGAAGCTCGAAGACCACTCGTGAAGCACATGATACACTTGGAACTAGTAGAAGGAAGAATAATGAAGAGGTCCAGCAGCTGAGCAGTGCCTCAGAAACCGCTTCAGAATCACCAGGATGAGGAGGTGATGACGAAGTAGATAGAGAAGAGACCAATGGAAAATAAGATTAGCAGAAGCAAGGCGAAGTAAATCCGCCTAGGGATCCTGTTGAAGAGGCTGATCCCTCTAAGAAAAGGAAGGTTTCCCCCATGAAACCTACTTCTAGAAAGAAGTCCAAAGCCACTAAGACTAAGCTGCCAAATTTACTCATGCTCGATGACTTCGACTTCATCATCGAAGCCATATCAGATGCATCGCAGGACCTCTTGCAGAACACTGAAGCCAAACAAGTAGCCATGTATGATAGAATTAAGGAAAAACTCAGAGGGTTACAACAAGACCTTCACTCCAGCCGTGTAGTGTCCACTGTGCCCCCACCATTAGAAGAACCAAAATTAGAAGATGAGCCTACCCAACTCCACTGAATCACTGATGCATCCAAAGCTCATCTTCATCGTGCACAAGATGAAAAAGAACAGGCCACAGTGGACCTAAAACAAGCACAAGAGGAAGTGATAGAGAAACTCTGAGTTGTGCAATAGGAGAAGGATAACCTCCAAGAAAAGTTCTAAAAGGAGAAAGAGAAGATCCAGAAAGAGAAGGAACAGTTGCTCATGAAGCAAGTTGGAGTCAAATAAGCAGTCATTAGAGAACTTCTCTCTATGACAGGCTTAAAGAAAAAGGAGGAATACCCAGTGGACCATCAAGTAGCACATCTTGTTGAAGCCATCCAACAACTTCAACAGAGAATCACATATCTGGAGCTATGAACAGTTGCAATCACTCCGCAAGACATGCGGGACCAAAGAGAAGCCACCACCCAGAGTGCAGTTGAAAGGATTGGAGCATTAGCTTTGGAATGTAAACAATTAAGTGATCGCAGTGCACAAAATTATGAGAAACTCACTGAAGACCCTGAACTAAAGACATTAGAGTCACAACTCTAGGAGGAAAATAAACAAGCAAAGGCAGTACAGGTGTAGTTGAAGATCCTATCAGTAGTTGAGAGGATGAAGCGATCCCTGGAACAACACACTGTTCAACAACAAGTCCATGCCATTCAGAGCAAAGTCATGGAAGTGACTCAGAGACTCCAACCAATTTAGGACAAAGCTTGCCAAATATTTGAGGAAATTGAAGGCCAAGGAGCAGAGCTAGAACAAGTAGTCACATCAGTCAAACAATGCTTAGAGGGACCTATCAATGAAGAATGTATCCAAGAGTTCATAGAGCAGGAGGCCTTGGCACAACAACAGGTTGAAGTAACTCGTGCCAAGATCGAGGATTTTGAGGCAGAGCTACCCAGATCAGATTGACTCAGGACGAGTCACAGGTGAGTGTTGGGGGCCTATTGGTCCTTGACCCATTTTTTAGGATCCTTGGTGACCATGTTTGACCTATTTTGGGACTTCGACAAGCTGTCAAAGGCGGAGCACAAGTCGAAGCGAAGATCACGAGATCTCGACCCATTTTTAGGTATTTTTTGGTTTTGGGCTTATGTAACAGGTATGGAATGTCGACCCATGGGTTTACCCATGTTTAGGCCCTTTTGTAATGTATAAATATATGTCTAGGCAATGTAAGAAGAGGATTGGAAGGGCATTGATACCTTGCTAAGTGATAGGGCAAGATATGGATCTGTGTGATATTGTGCTAAGAGCAAATTGTAAATGCTTTGTGCATGCTAGGTTGAGAACTTGCAAAGATAAGTGCAAGTGACTGTAGACACTGTGAAAAGGCTTAGTGTTGTAACCTATCTTGGGGAAGGAGGATCTAGTGAAGTGCACGTAGATCTCATGTCCTATGCGGATTAGGATCTTCTGGTTCTATGCATGTAGAAGATTGATAGAAGATAATAAATAGAAGAAGAGTTGGTGGACGTAGCCCCAGGCTGGGGGTGAACCACGTATATCCTGTGTTGTGGTTTCTTTGTGCATTATGGTTTTTTCATAGTTTAAATGATTGATTCTTAGTATAATGATGTATGCTTAGATGAATGTGATAGCTTAGTCCCTAATGATGTGAATAAGATCCTATATCTGATTTGTGTTGATATGCTTAGTGCTTGAATATATTTAGATTTGGATGAATACTGCAAAGCTATGTAATTAGGGTTTATCTGGGTTATGAACTAAGGTTAATTACTGATGAATCATAACTGATAAGTTCTCTATTAAGGTGTTATAATCACAGATCTGTGTCCCAGCTAAGGTTCCAAACACCTGAGTCCTACAACCACCCCCGCCTCTACCTCAGGTGAGAATTCATCTACTTCGCAGGTGTTTTCAAAAGGGTCGGTAGTTAGGGTTTTGTTGGTGTGCTGTTGAAGCATTGAACCCTGGGTCTGCCCTGTGTGCCAACAAACTTCATGTAATTATGAGACAGACTAAGGGTATGGACGACATGCAAAGTCAAGAGTTCTGAGGAATGGTCGACACAGGTTGGTAGAAATCCTTTGAACAAGAGTATGAGACATATGGAAGACTCTGGTAGAATAGACTCAATGATGATACTTTGAGATGAAGGAGGTATCAATCAAACTCTCCATAGGGATTGGAAGAGTAACCAGTCGAGGGAGTAAACTCTCTGTAATGAGCTCAACTTCCTAAGGTCATACTAAACCCAAAATTTTGATGATAAGTGGAGTAAAACATTTTGTGCTATGTTCAAAGGTGACATGACTACTACCAATATAAGATAATTATCCTTCCCCTCCCATATTTTTTTGTTTTTTCATAGTCAAATGAATTCTATGATACAGAGGAGGAAACACATGTCGCAAGTAAGAAAACTAGTTCTAGTAGTGGAAAATACCTATGCTCAATGCAAGGAGGTGCATGCGGGAGATGGAAACTCGGGGGAATGTTTCCTCCTGAGTATAGGGTGTCAAGCTACAAAGGATACAAACAAGCCTCTTCTTAGTTGATGATGAAAAATGTTGAGGTGAAAGGCTTATAACGCAAAAGAGAGAACCGACAATAGGCTCAATACTGCAAGTAAGAGAATGATATGCAATTACAACTTAACGCCAAAAATTGTCCTTTTTCATAATCTTAGTCTAATTTGTTTGAAAATGGGATAAAATTACACCAAATAGACGTCCTTTCAAATCCAATTTACAGTGTGAAAGAGACAAGTTCACTCGACAATATTTTCACTTTTTGATACGAGTCGGAAAATAGCTTAAATCAGACTCTTTTGGGAGTCCTATAGGTATAGGTCATCATGTTTATGAGTTTGAAATGAGGTTCAACATAAAGTCATGTATTATATATAAGGGACTCCCAATACTATGGACAAAAATCTAGGCATGGGCACTGAATGAAGCAGAGGATCTAATTAGGGTACCCATGTTTGGTAAGTCTCTACCATTCAATAATGACACTTTGAGTTGTAGATAGAAGATTTCATGTCGCTATGAAATGGGTTCGTACCTAAGGCATATGAGTGAAAGTCATAGGATGGTGCAAGTGTGTATGATGGATTGGATACCTATCCTATATGTTGTGTAACAAAAATACCTATCCAAAGTTATGAACGAGCAACATGGCATTGAAAACCATAAGAATCCTTGGATAAAACTAAAAAAACCAACTCCATCCACTGTTGTATTAGTCCATAAGGCTAAAATATTGGATGAAACTATGCAAAGTGGGTAAATTTTTTCTATAAATAGTAAAAAAAAACAATTTTACTATACCATCTATATTTTTTACCCAAATAGTGGATTTTGGACCAAATTGCCTCCAAACTTCAACTGGTGATTGCGGGAGCTACGAGTGACAGAATCGATGACCGTTTGGACCAGGTAATTCATCTTTCTCTCCTCTTTCTCTTTAGTGGATTAAAATTTGTAGTTAGGCCTCTGCTTCTAATTTATTTAGGGTGCAACTTCGAAGTGTACATAGGTTAGAGTTTATTGGGTCACGTATACACATACTTATACCCATATGCTTGAAAAAAAAATAGAGTATAAGCAACCCTATACATGACTATGTACACTAAATCTCACGTATATGTTTGTGGATAATGTTTTTTAAAGGTTTCTAGCTCAAAAAAGGGTTTGACTCTTGCAGGATGGTTCTAGAGTGGAGAGAAAGAGAGCATGCAGAGGTGGATGCTGCAGTGGAGAGAGATCCAGGGGCCCAAATGGCCTTAAAAATATGTGGGATATATAATTTTTGGGATCTCAAAAGTATGAGGGCTCAAGTGAGATTGCTACAATTTCTTGTGAACTATTGAGATCCAGATAGTGAGAGCTTCAACCTTGATGGACAACCATTAAGGATTGAAGTTTAGGACTTCTATTTCTTGACCAGATTGTCGCGTCAGAGTGAGGTGGTCAGTGTCAAAGCCTGGGGAGCTGGGAGTGGCATGAAAATCGAGGAATACATAGCCACTCATTTAATTGAAGGGACCGAGAAGGTAGGGATCCAACTCCCAATTAGAGCGATCAACAATGTGAGTCTCAATATTGTTGTCCTAGTTTTGAAATGGATCACAGGATCAACCTCTTTGCATCAAGCATCGAGGCCACTTATGTTATACTAAGTGGAGTGCCTGTGACCCATGGTGTATGACTAGTGCACCTCACTGCTGGCCAACATGAAGAGCCAACTGACAAAATGGAAAATGGGTTGTAAAAGGAACTTCAGGTTTTCTTCTATCCTTTGTATCTTTTTCTTTGACTAGGTTCTAGTCTTGGGACCTAGAGTTGAGATTATTCCACGTGGACCTCACGATCCAACCATGACACGATGGACCGAGGTGATGAAGCGAAAGGGGGGTGGTAGGGTGCCAACACCCTACAATGATGAATTCTTCTTTTGGTGGAATCATCAGGTGATAGATATGGATGAA
The DNA here is from genome assembly GCA_000966675.3 of Picea glauca. Lineage (NCBI taxonomy): Eukaryota > Viridiplantae > Streptophyta > Pinopsida > Pinales > Pinaceae > Picea > Picea glauca. The sequence goes on along the minus strand of JZKD02S2280633.1, from coordinate 974,951 downwards.
TACCCTTACCCAGGGATTGACTTTAGAGGATATCCTGACATGCCATTACCACCAGGGTCTGCCTACGGAGACATAGGTATGTCAAAGTTTTTTTTAAATATTTCATTTTTTTGTATTTTTGTATAAGGAGACAAAAATATTTTTGGATGATGTTAAGTACTAATTAAACATGTATGTGATGCAGACGTAGGTCCATGATGGCTGGACGGATTTCCACAACATCATCAGAGGCACCAAGGATATGAGGCAGTGGGAGGGGATGAAGATAGAGTTCTTCAAAACATGCAGGGAAACATGTCTCATTTGATGCAGAGAATTCCTATGGTTCAAGTGGAGGATCTACCGGAGGCTATGCAGTGACAGGTGGTAGGTGTTCCCCGTGCTTGGGTACGACTCTTTTGGCATCTCACAAACTCTGTAGTTTGTTATCATGACACTCATCCAACACCACAGGTGTATATGTCATGACTATTGTATGATCGAATGTATATGTATATTGAGGGTGTCATCCCTAATTTTGTACTATAAAATCATATTTTTTGATATATATATAAAAACATGGTTCTTCGTCTTAACTTATGTTACAATGTGTACATTGATGAATTTTTTTTCTTTACTTTAGTTATGTGACAAATTCCAATCTAAAACAAAATTAGCATATGCATCAGATACATAATTAGAACTTCTAGGTATGTGATGATAAGTAATAAAATCAAAATGTCGTTCTAAAATTCCTACAAATCGTCGGAGTAGACTAGGGTCATGCACCCAGTAACTACCATTCAACTAAAATACTACTAACTAGGAGTCTGGGAGAAATTTTAAGCAGTGGATATCATGTAAAGTGTAATTGCACAAAATTTCTATAACGACGCTATATTTGGCCACATTATTCATGGATGGCCCTAGGAAAATGCCACCTGAAGATACTGGTAGACCCTCGGGTGAGTAAAAAACCCAAGCGGTGGAAGCCAAGTTCCATGTATGATTCCTGGCCCCGTATGCGAATCTTAAATAGACCGAAGACTTCACTGACATATGCCAACCAAGGGAAAACTTGATAAGGAAGTTGAAGATAAAAATAAAGGGAAAATATATATACACTAAATTACATTAGTATACAAAATGTTACACCCAATATTGCGGCTCAAGTGTAATATCTTTTCAAAGAGAGCCCATTCCTGAGCTCAGCCAACATGTTTTCTTCATAATCTTCTAATTCACAGGCTCATTTTTCTAAGACACATCACACAATAAAGGGACCATTCCACATGGTTTTGAACTTGCCTACCCCCAGTGGTTCTTTGGCTTTATCATATAAAAGGACCAAGTCACCCTCAGTGTACAACTGAGGACATACAGACTTATTATATTGTACCTTGACACATCTTTTATTTGCTTCGATAGTCGTAGAGGCGTCTCGATGCTGCTCATCTAGACTCTCTAGGTGTACGAGGCATTGTTCAAGATTAGAAGTGTCAGGTAGGCACGCAACTGCCAGTCTAAGGGACAAGATTTCACATTCAATAGGTAATATCGACTCCACACCGTGTACTAACTAGAAAGGAGAAAATTTGATGGAAGTATTGACCGAAGTTCAGTATGCCCAAAGAGCTGGATAAAGCATGATATGCCAGTCAGATTTTCTCTAGCTGACAGTTTTCTGTAAAATGGTCTTGAGAGACTTGTTCATGGCCTCTACTTGTCCATTTTAATAGGGGTAGTAAGGGGAAGAATGACCATGATTAAACCCAAGTTTAGATGCTATTTCTTCAATCATTTCATTCTGAAAATGACTGCCATGATCAGTGACAATCTCACTCAGGATTCTGAACCTGGATATAATTTGATTGAATACGAAGAAGGTGGTAGTATTCCCATCAGATTTAACTATAGGAATGGCCTTGGATCACTTATTAAATTAGTCTATGCCCACAATAATGTGTTGATTCCCCCTAGCCAAAGTTGGGTTGCAATCCACAAACTCCACCCCCCACTTGGTGAAGGGACCGACGTTAATGACTAGATGGAGAGGATATGGATATGTGCACATTTTCTGAGTGAACACCTGGTAGGGGTGAGAATTCTTAACCACTTCGATGCAATATTTAAATATATATGGCCAAAAATAATCGGCTCACAAAATTTTCTGGGCCGTCGCAAGCCTGGATAGATGACCACCACAATCCCCACCATGGCAGTCGTTTAGGACAGACTTATCTTCTTCGTGAGTTAAACAATGAAGAGGGATATTGTCTACTTCTCGACGATATAGTGTGTCGCCAATGATAAGATATATCTAAGATTGGTATCGTATACGTCGTCGATCATCTCGTGAGAGATGTTGAGGGAACTTCAACATTTGAAGATAGGGAACAATATATTCATACCAGGGGTCTGATGACGAGACAAGGAAAATGTGTTCATCTGCAAATGAATCAAAATGAATAACATCCTCGTCTAATCTAGTGAAGTGAGATATTAACTCTACAAAAACTAGTGATGTTTTGGACTTCACAGAAGTGAAATCAAGATTGAACTCTTGTAGAATGACAATCCATTTATTGTACTTTCCCCCTATGATACTCCTAGTAAGGACTTATTGAAATGGATTGACATTGAAAACCATAGTAGTTTTTCAGAGCAATATATAATCTCGTAATCATTGGACTATGTGAACGACAACCAAAGCTAGATTTTCAACATGAGAATACTTGAGTTCAGGGCCTCCCAAGTTTCAACTAAGATAGTAAATGATGTGCTCACGGAGCTCATCATCCTCCTGAACCAACACCATACCAATCGTCTCTTCGAATGTGGTGAAATAAAGTAAGTAATCTCTATCGTAGTATGGAGACGTCAATAGAGGCGTCAATACCAAGGATTTCTTCAAAGCATCAAAGGATTCTTGGGCTCGCTCATCCCAGATAAAAGTAGCATCCTTCTTCAAGAGATGCATGAAACCCTTAGTAATATTGGCATATTTTACTATAAACCATCTTAAAAAGTTATCTTTCCCCTGTAAACCTTGAAGTTAGCGAATAGTGCAGGGGAGGAAATAGAAGTATTGCCTCAAACTTTAATAGATCTAACATGATCCCAGTCTTAGAGATTAAAAATCATAGAAGTCGACCTGAACTAACACAAAAGATGCATTTATGAGGGTTCAACCAGATGCAATAATGGAGACATATTTCAAATACTAGTCGAAGGTTCTTAGGGTGATCCACTCTCTTACGGAAGTGAGTAGCAAGATCATCGAGATATGCTTAAAATATATGCTTGAGATCATGAAATGCGAAGGTCATAACATGTTGGAAGGTTGCTTCAGCGTTTTTAAGGCCGAAAGGCATATTATGATTGATCCATATGGATATCGGTGGCCACCCACCTTTTCCAACTGGCTCAAAAAAGTTTTCTGACATTTTTGGCAATTTACTATTTTTAGCAGTTTTTACTTCTGGGGCCATTTTGAGGGCCTAAATGAAGGTTTTTAGGTATTGAGCTCCTCAATGATAGATAAATGCATGATTGATCCCCAAAAATGAATATCCTTAGCGATACCTTTCCAATGAGCTATCACACGCCTAAAACGGAGATCGTATGCAAAAGTTACGATCCCAGGAAGTTGATGTACTAGCTTACCCAAGCGGGGCCCACATGACTTTTGGCGCTTCATCTCCTAGGGTTAGGTTTTTGGATGTCTAGGGTTTTTGGAATTCTTTCTTATTGTAAAAATTCCTTCAGAGCCTCATTATAACCTTCTTCTTGCGAATGTGCACTGCCGTCACATCTCTTCTCAGAGATAAGCCACCACCATTGCAGCAAGCTTGTTTCCGCTGCATTTTACAGTTTCATCTTATTTTGTTATTGAATAGAAAACCAGTTTTACTGTATCTCTGTTATTTTGTGTTAAGCACCTATTAATAATCTGTATTCATTTCATTCTGCTCATAAAATCTGGATCAATGGTATCAGAGTGGTCTGCTCCTTGTCGTCTTAATTCATGTCCCCAACGAGGTCGGAGTACAAAGAGTTGGGTCTCGAGCTTGTTTCTCTTGAGGACAAAATCTCTCGCACACCCAAGTGACCTCCCATGGCAGGAGAAAATAAATATTATGGGATAGGAGATCCTTTCAAACTATTGATTGAGGAATCCCTCATGCAACAAAGGAACGAGATGATGGATAGTTTCGCGCAAATCCTTCGGCGACTACCAATAGGCGACGCATCTTCTTCGAGCAGAGGTGTCACCCCCTTCAAGGTACAAATAAACTTTGATATTCCTATATTTGAAGGTTATATAGGCGCATATGCCGTGGAAAAGTGGTTGAATCTACTAGAAGGGTATTTTTCTATTTATAAATTTTCAAATAGAGAAAAGATTACTTTTGCGCTCCTCAAAGCCATTCCCCATGTCAAAGATTGGTGGGAAACTTTCTGTGAACAAAAGGAAATAGAGAAAAACTCATTATTTTTAGTCACGGCCACCTGGGAATCCTTCAGGGATGCTATTAAGGAACAATACTACCCTGTTAGAAGTTATGATGACCTGTATACCAAATGGACCACACTGTGGCAAGAAAGAGACCAAGCAGTGCCAGATTTCACAAATATCTTCCATACCTTGCGCACCAAGTTGGGTATCAAAGATTCAGAGAGACATCTGGTGCTCAAGTATCATGGTGCTCTACATAGATACATCTAGACCAAAATGGAATTTCTAGACATCTCATCCTTGGGTGCGGCCTACCAATATGTCGTCAAAATCGAGCAGAAGCTCAAACAAAAGACGCGGCAATTTGGGCCTTGGAACCCCGCACAAAAAAATCCAGGAAAGGGCGGCCCCAACCCACCGAACAAAGGAGAGAGAAAATATGGATAGTATAAAGACAACCAGTACAAACCACAAGAAAAGAAGGACACCGAAAAGACAAAGAAGGATACTGGGAAGTGGTGCGACTTACATAAGAGCCCTTGGCATAACACTGCTAACTGCCACTCAAAGCAGTCGCTGGTGGCCAAAGTGAAAGCCTCTGAATCAGATGCAGATTCTGACTCTGAGACAGAACCATAAAGGGGAGGATGGATCATTGACATGGAACCCAGTGCCACCGTTGCTACCACCAAGCTCCATCCTGGTGAACCATACAAGCCAGAAGAAGGAGAGCGCCTCTTCCATTCACAAATGTGGGTAAAAGGCACCCCGCTACACTTCATCATTGATAGCGGTAGCTAGAAGAACCTCATCTTAGCAGAGGTCATGAAGCGGCTGGCCCTACCAACAATGCCGGACCCACAACCCTACACCATTGGATGGCTCCGCCAAGGAAGCGATCTCCGCGTCAACCAACAATGTCGACTGTCGTACGACATCAAGCTCTTCAAAGATGAGGTATTGTGTGATGTTGCTCCTCTTGAAGTTTGTGATGTTCTTTTGGGCCAACCTTATTTATGGAAACGTCATGCTATATATGAGTCTAGGCCTCGTAGTGTTATTATTACTTTGAATAGGAAATTGTACAGGATACCTGAGGTAGTCCCACCTAGTGTTATTTCCTTGATCTCTGCTAAGAAATGCAGGAAGGTCATCTCTCAGACGAGGAAGTTCATCTTCTTCGTAATTTGCTCTCATAATAAGTAAAAGATCGCAGCCACATCCAAGGTCTTTGTGGCCAACCTCTCCACACAACAGAAGCAAGTAGATAAGGTCATGGAAGAATACTTGGATATCTTCTCCTCACCTACAGGGGTACCTCTGCACTGCCAGGTCAAGCACCCCATCGATCTGACCCCCGACGCACCACTTCCCAATGGGCCAATCTATTGTCGCTCTTTGTTAGAGAATGAGGAGATCAAGCTATAGATCTAAGAACTTCTCCACAAGGGGAACATCCACCCCATCTCATCACCTGGCAGGAGCCCAATCGCGCTGGCACAGAAGAAAGATGGAACTTGGTGACTCTGTATTGATTACCGGGCTCTAAATAAAATCACTGTAAAAAACCAGTACCCGATTCCCTGAATCGATGACCTCCTTGATCAACTCATGGGGGCCAAATACTTCAGTAAGATTGATCTGAAGTCTGTCTACCACCAGGTCCCGATAGAACAGATAGATGTATGGAAGACCACCTTCAAGTCAAAGGAAGGACTTTTTGAATGGTTGGTCATGCCCTTTGGTTTGACAAATGCTCCAGTCACTTTCATGAGGATGATGGACGATATCCTGTGACCATTCACCAATACTTTTGTAGTGGTGTATCTGGATGGCATTTTAATTTATAGCAAGACTTGGGTTGAACACTTGCAACATATTTAGTACGTTCTGCACACCCTACGACAACACAAGATATACACCAACCTAGAAAAATTCTCCTTTGGCATGGACAGGGTCCATTACTTGGGCTACATCATTGATTAGTATGGTGTACATGTGGATCCAACCAAGATCCAAGTCATCCGTGACTGGCCAGCCCCAACAACACTCACTGAGCTTCAGAGCTTCAGAACTTCTTGGGACTTGCTAATTTATACCGCAGGTTCGTGTTGGGTTTCTTCCATATTGCATGGGGCCCTCAACCAAATAAACATGGGTGGTGGTAAGGAGAAATTTGCATGGGTCCGGTCCCAACAACAAGCGTTCGATGATTTGAAGCAGCGCTTATGCTCATCCCCAGTACTTTCACTACCAGACCTGCAACATCCCTTTGAGATCGAGACAAATGCTTCATACTATGTTGTGGGCACTGTTCTCACTCAGCACGACCACCCCATGGCCTATCATAGTGAGACACTGTCATATACTATTCGTAAGTACCCTACTTACGACAAAGAAATGTACTCCATTGTGCAAGCATGCCGCTAGTGGAGACATTAGATTCTTGGGAAGGAGATAGTCATCCACACTGATCATAAGCCATTGTAGTTCATGTAGACACAGGGAAAACTGCAGAATGACTGCCATCAAAAGTGGTCCACATAATTGTAGCAATTCCACCTCAACATCAAGTATAAAATAGGAAGCACCAATCGCGTCGTTGATTGCCTCAGTAGACCGCCAGTCGCGACACTCACCATGGTGCTAGAATCTTGCGGCCATGAGACATCTGGATGGCCCCAAATCTATGAGACAGACCCTGACTTCGCCACCACCTACCAAATGTTGGGTGCAAATGCAGTCGCCGATAATTTCCATCTTCAGGATGGGTTGTTGTGTCATCTGGGCCATATCTGTGTTCCATCAAGTGAGCGAGTGAAGCTGATCTGGGAAGCCCACTATAGTTGGGTGGCAGGACACTTCAGCATTGAAAATACAGTGGCGATGCTATAGAAAAATTTCTACTGGCCGAAACTTCGACAGGAGGTTGACAAGTATATCAGGTCCTGCACTGGTTGCGCTATTGCCAAACCGACCACTAAGAAACAGGGCCTGTACACCCCTCTTCCTACTCCTGATAGGCCATGGGAATCCATCTCAATGGAATACATGTCGGGCCTCCCATCCACCAAGTGGGGAAATGACTATGTTTTTGTGGTTGTTGATCTCTTTTCTAAGATGGCGATTCTAGTTGCCTGTAAGAAGAGCATCACAGCAGAGGCCACTGCCAAGATCTTCTTTGAACGAGTCTGGGTACATTTTGGAATCCCACAAACCATTGTCTTAGATCAGGATAGTCGATTTCTCAGCACATTCTGGTCGAGCCTCTGGTCATTGCTAGACACCAAGCTCACCAAATCCATGGCCTTCCACCCCTAGACAGATGGCCAAATCGAGGTTGTAAATTGAATGATTGTGCATATCCTTCACATGTATAATTCAAGGACCCCTCACACATGGGATGAGATCCTTCCCTATGTCCAGCATAGCTACAACCAAGCCTTGCATAGCTCAACTGGCCACATCCCCTTTCAAGTGGGATTGGGATTCCAACCATTGGGTCCCATAGATGTTGCACTTCTCCTTGCAGTTACCTCGACTGACTCATCTCCTGCTCCAACTGAAGCTGACAAAGCCACCCATTTCATTGAGTGGATCCAACACATATTCCAACAGGTTCAAGATATCCTACAGAAGTCCAATGACAAGTACAAACAGTGCCATGATCAACATCGGGTGCCGCATAAGTTTCAGGTGGGAGACAAAGTTTGGTTGCACTTGCAAAAAGAACGCCTTACAGGACCCCATTGGAAGCTTCACCCACTCCATTATGGACCATACACTATCACCAAGGCTATGGGGGATAATGCTTTTGAGCTCAACATTCCTCCTTTCCTTGGCCTACACCCAGTGTTCAACGTGGATCTCCTTCGCCCTTATTTCCCACCATTATTGGACACCTCAGAAGTAGCAGAACAACCGACACCAATAGAGATAAACCCCGACTGCATACAACAGGCATCCACTGGTCATATTGTGGAAAGACAGATCAAGGGCACTCGACAACAAAGGATCCAACTTTATCGAGTCATCAAAGTAGGGCAGCTCCTACACCAAGGCAAGTGGCTCACCCGGGGCCAAATTCAGCAGAAATTTCCTCATCTAATGGGGGAAATCAACGCAATGGATACCATTGATTCCTAAGGAGGGAGGATTGATCCATATGGATATCGGTGGCCACCCACCTTTTCCAACTGGCTCAAAACAATTTTCTAACATTTTTGGCAATTTACTATTTTTAGCAGTTTTTACTTTCGGGCCATTTTGAGGGCCTAAATGAAGGTTTTTCGGTATCAAGCTCCTCAATGATAGTTGAAGGATGATTGAGCTCCCAAAATTAATATCCTCGACGATAATTTTCCAACGGGTTATCACATTCCTAAAATGGAGATTGTATGCAAAAGTTACGACCCCGGGAAGTTGATGTACTAGCTTACCCAAACGGGGCCCACATGACTTTTGGCGCTTCATCTCCTAGGGTTAGGTTTTTGGATGTCTATGGTTTTTGGAATTATTGCTTATTGTAAAAATGCCTTCAAAGCCTCATTGTAACCTTCTTCTTGTGAATGCGCGCTGCCGTCACATCTCTTCTCAGAGATAAGCCGCCACCATTCTAGCAAGCTTGTTTCCGCTGCATTTTACAGTTTCAGCTTATTTCGTTATTGAATAAAAAACCAGTTTTACTGTATCTCTGTTATTTTGTGTTAAGCACCTATTAATAATCTGTATTCATTTCATTTTTATCATAAAATATGGATCAACGATATGCGAAAGTACCCCAAGGGAAAATAAATTCTATCTTATGTTAGTCCTCGAGTTTAATCTGAATTTGGTTATACCCTGAAAATTCATCCATGAAAGAAAAAAATTTGGTTCCCACAAACTCGTCAAGAATTTGATCGATGAAGGGTGTCAGGAAGTTGTATTTAGGACAGGCTTTATTCAGGTCACGAAAATCCATGCATACGCGGATGGTTCCTTTCTTTTTATTCACAGGAAGTAGATTGGATACCCATTCAGTCAAGGGAACCGGGTAGATAAAGCCAACATTAAGCAGTTTTTATACCTCTGCCTTAATAGCAGGGGCCTTCCTATGATTGACATCTCTAAGACGTTGTCGAACAAGCTTAGTGTCTGGGTAATTTTTAATATCATGTTCGGCAATTCGAGAGTCAATTCCTGGCATCTCTTCATATGACCAAGCGAATACATCTCATAATTCGTTGAAGAGTTCGGTGTAGATCATAATTTCTTCTAGCGAAAAATTCACACCGATGTATACATTTTCAATCTTGCCAAGAGTATGAGAGATATCGATCGTGACGGTAGGAGAAATACTCACCATGTTTCCCTTGACATAAATGTCATGTGGATCATGTGGAACTATGGCGCGACTGACTATCTCACTCAAAGTAGATCTAAAATCATCTTGTTCAATTCTAGAAAGATTTGGGAGGAAATAAGAGTGATGATACATATCATCCCAAGGTTTGTCGAAACCATTCATGTCCTCAATGATAGATTCATCCAAATTCAAAATATCATCAAGGAAGTCAGGTGAACAAGATGATGAAGTGGCCCACACAGGATCCAGAGCAATTTCCTCCTCATCTGTCTGCAAGGTAAAAAGATTTGGATCGACAGAAGAGTCAAGAACAACTTGATACACAATATCTGTTGTCGATAGTGGCATGGCCATTACAGAATGTAACTGACCTTAAAAATACATTGTCGAGGAAGGTAGGGTCCAAGGATCGTTAAAATAGGAAGTGTGGAAAGGAACGAACCTCTCTGAAGAAACGAGCATACTGGACATGGCATATATATGGTGAACCGGTGCCATGAAGTCAAAGGTACCCATAAGGGACGAATACATTCTGACACAGATATTATCAGTTGTCGGCTGAGAATTTTTTATCATGGGGATCAATGGTCCAACATATGCATTGGGGCTAGCATACGCAAAGGACAATTGGTCGATCGTCATGATCTTCCCATCGTGAAGAAAACAAAGAGTACGGAAGGAGAACGATACGATTGTAGTCATAGCATAAGTCCAATTGCTTCCTAGTAACAAGATATAGTCAAGGGGCACATAAACCACCTCGACATCCACCTCTACCATATTCCCACCTAACTGGACTGGAAAGGCAAGAAGAATACCATGAGGGTGGAAGAAACGACCGTCGAAAGACGTCAACATGGTCGGAAACTAAGAAAGGGTTGGAGAGCCGAGGGATTTCCAATAAACTAGGGACATCACACATGTTGCGGCACCTTCATCAACAACAATACACTTGATGGTATGCTTCAAGTAACCCATGTGGATTTGGAATACCACATGGTAAGGAAGGTGAGGCTTCACATCTGTTACTTCAAATTTGATAAATTTCGAGCCACAAGGATCTAGAGCTCCTAACATATATAGTAAGGCATTTCTCTGTGAAGGACATGTCTGGAGTACCTCCATAGCTGACATCGCACAAGGGGTTTGACCCAGGTCCTCAAAAATAGAGTAATTCTGGGATACTCTAGCATTAGGATTGTGGGTATATCACTTGAGTACTCCTTTCAGAATATGACGTAGAGGCTTTGGTTTTTCGATCTGTAAGGGCATCTATGGAGGAGGGGAAGACTCTAGACTAGGTACGGTCTGTGGAGAATTGTAATCACGAGACCGAGTGGCTACATTAACCTCAGATTTAACCATATTGATGCATAAATGGTCACCATCTTGTGTCGATGTATTTTGACTCCCACTTGCCACATTTTTGGCATTTGAGGAGCTCTAGGCCATGTGCTGTTTATGTGGAAAAGGATTAGTCAGCACAATAGGTGGTAGAGATAAAATCCTCGCAGCTTCCAAAAGTTTGGGGCATAAATGGGTAAGGTGATCGTCTCGACAAAGCTTATAGGGAAACTTCACCTTATAACTTTCTTTCTTTCCCTCACCAATATTATTATTTGACCTCTCATTATTACCATTGTACTTGGGTTTATTATAATTCTTCCCACCCTTACGATTATTATTACGTCCCTTCTTTTTATTCCCTCTTGGTTATTGGTTACCATTCGGTTTGGTCGATGATTTCACATAATGTACATCCATTGACTGAGCAGGATTGGAGGACACAGACAAGGCTGGCCCTCCTACAGACCGGTTTAGAGACAACTCTTTCAAATGGCTTGTCACCGAGTCTACGGATTTCACATTGGTGGAGCCTACAATGCCATCGGCATGAGGCCCGAGATTTTGTCTAGGGTCATAGTTTGACCTTGGTGCATCTAAAAGAATCTTGTATAGCATCCCAGACTGAAAATATATAATATCTAACTATTGGGCTTTAAAAATCGCTTCTTCCTTAGATGTAACCCCGTATGTAGAAAAATGCTTCGAAATATAAGGCATGAGAGATTTAAGGAACCACTCTAGAAGGAATTATGGGGTTATGTAAGCCTATATAAACCTCTTCTATCTATGCCACTCCTATATGTAATCCAAGATATGAGTGGCCTTGTCTTGATGAAAGGTCGATAGAAGTTCCATGGTAGCATCAAAACGAACCGACAATTGGAAGTAGTTGAGGAAGACTAAAACCATTTGATTCAAAGTTTCACATGCCCCCCTAGGTAGCTCGATATACCATTTCAAGGAAACCCCCTTGAGGGTGCATTGAAAAAATATTAATTGAACATAATCATCGTTAAGGGAATTAGAAGAGCACCAAAGGTGAAAAGTGGTAATGTGATCACCATGATCTTCACCAGTTTTACCCTCGAATTTTGGAATATGCGAAGGAAGCTTAGTGGGGACAGGGGACCATGTCAGATCATGATAGATGGGGTCATTCATTAACTTAGACAAGTTTGGCAGATTGAGCATGGACATAAAAGGGAGATGGGGTTGCAACATCTGGCCCCAAGCTCCCTGGAAAGATTGCTGTTGGGGAATCATAGCCAATCCAGGGTTCTGGTAAGCACCATGGCCTTGTCTAGGATTGTAAGACCCTCCTTTAGACTGATTCATGAGGGTTTGGTTGGGAACCATGCCAGTAGGAATGTTATGATGAGGGTCGTAAAAACTTCCCCCAGCTGAAGTGGCTCCAGGTTGGGGGTTTCCCAAGGTATGAAATTGACCTCCTCTGGGTGTGAATCCGGAGGATAAAGGTGGATTCATCATGCCAAACGTATTGGTTAGAATTGATATAGAGGAGGTGCATGTAAAGGATGGACCATAAGTAGTAGCTTGTCTGCCAGTTTGATTACTCCATCCGGAAGCATTAGGAACATGAGTAGGCCTAGGGTTAAAAGGATGAAAGCCTCCAATGGTAGGAGTTGTTTGTGGGACATGAGAACCACCAAACGAGAAAGGATTATGTGGAGGAGCTGTGCCCCCAAGTCCAATGATAATATTTGTATTAGCTGCTGGGGTGGAGGATGAAAATTGCAATGTGAAACTCAGCATACCATAAGAAAAAGGACTAGAGGCCATAGGGATGGAATGAACATTATAGCCCAGTGAGTGACAAAGAGACCCAAAAGGGTTCATGGGTATAGTTTGAGTATTCACTATAGGATGGGCATAGGTGATGATAGGCACCTCCAACACTACAACCATTGTGGTTGAAGGTGTTGAATGGGTACCGTTAACTATAGTAGGTATGGGAGTCAAATAACTCCCGATATCTTTCTGACTCGATTCAATACTCATCCTTGTATGATCACAAGTCTGATAAGTGGATGTGTGTGTACCACGTTTGATAACTTTGCGCCTTTTAGAAGGAAAATACTCAAAATGCGGTGGTAACTATTGTTATCACTAAAAAATCATCTGCAACATTGCACGCAAATGGTTAAGGAAACCCAACAATGCTAAAAACAATTAGTCCACCTACAACACTGAAATGCATTCAAAAGTAAAAAAAAATATACAATTGGTTCAAAAATTGACATGCGCAGATTCACCAAAGGAAGCACGTGCATAGTGCGCATGCCAACTCAACCCTCAACATGCACAATGCGCCAAGTGAGTGACTATGGACGCGAAACTCTATGCAATTCTATGAACGATGCATTTATAGATCTTGTCGGACCCTCAACCCCTTATGGACCAACCCACAACATGATTTGACCCTCATATCTGAACGAAATCCAAATGGGGGGTTGGTCAAGGACTAGAGGGTGCCCTAAAAGGCCCCTTGTTCACACTATGAACTGATTACAATTTTCCATGTATGAATGCTATAAATAAGAGCCATGGGTGCACTAAGAAACCCAGATCTTCATAGGATTGTTATGCTGCAAGAATTCTCCCTTGAGAATCCTCTTTTCTCTTTGGATCCTTCAAGCACCATTGCAATAAGCCATTCCACTCACCTCTTGAGGGAATAAGCATTGTTGTTATTCACCATTTTCCATTTCTTCCATTGTATCAAGAGATATCCATTAGGGAACTCAAGAGCCCTCCCAAGGAGGAAGAGGGGACTCATAAGTCCCTATTTTTGTTTATTGTGTTTTTCCTACTAATCGATTGATCTATTGGTAGAAATATGTTAGTCATTGTTTGATTTTCATGGTTCTAAATTTCTAATGCTTTCTAACTTTTATTTATTAGTTCTTCTAGTTTATTTATTTGTTTATACATGTATTTGGCTTGTTTAACCCACTCACAAACTACTGTATTGTCTAACAGGCTCATCTAGACATGCAAGTGTTGTTGGTCTGCTCACCCAAGTGACAAAACCAACACAACAAGTTGGCGACCATACTAGATATCGGTATCAAATTACTCCCTATTTGAGCTTAGAGAGCACTTCATTTTGATCATTTTGTCTTGCAGGTACCAAAACCAGCCTAGCCCAACCTGCCAAAGTCAAAATTCAAAGTTGGGGAAGGAGTATTTCACTTGGAAATTTCTCTCTCGACGCGTGACAGGAAGTGAGCAGATTTTCCTGCCCATAGATGCACACTCTGCGCATTGTGCATACCACAAGATTCTTTAAAATGCACATTATGTGCCCACTGCGCACTTGTCAGAGTTGTAACCCACACATATCTCCAGGTTTTCAAAAATGTAAAGGTTTTTATGATGATTTGAAGGCCCCTAGCATTCATATTTTTACTTTCATTCACTTTGTAAGGCAACTTCACTCCACTTATAATCCTTTCCGATATGAAAGGTTAGCTAACATAGGCACTTAGGGGGGTAAAAAGAAACAATATTCTCCTATTTTTCTTTGTTTCCACATGGATGGCTTATTTGGATTGTAAATTTTTAAGTGGAGATTATTTCTTTCATACATAAATCACTTACATTGGGACTAGAAGTTAACTTTCACCCTCAAGCATACTCTTCTCTCGCACCCTAGTGTGATATTGAGAATCAGAAAGGTGGTTAAAGGGACATTTTATCTCCCTTAACAAAAATATTTAGGAGAGGACAAAGCTCCCCTAGGGTTGCTCTTAGTTTTTTGAAATCATCTTAAAGTTTTGTAAGGGCCCATACATGCCCACATGTTGCAAACTTAGGATAGCTTCTTAAAATTTCTTTCTTATTTTACATCGCAATCTAGGGAAGTTTAAATATTAAAGTAATGGGCCCATACATGCCAACATGATTGCAATCTAGGATAGTTTCAAATCTTTCTTAGTGTAAACAACATTTAGGGAGTTTAAAGGATTTGTAAATGACCCATATGTCCACATTGCTAGTTCTTTAGGGCTTTAAATATTCTGGAAGGTTGTACCAATGACACGTAGTAAGCTAGGTAAATAATATATATAAGGACCACAGGAAGTCCACATGTTGCAATATCACACTTAACTTATTAAAAACTTGGCACATTTTTTTCACTTGCTTGCACACAAAGTCACTCCGCACACACATAATTTCCATTTTGAATAGTGGAGGTTGAAGTAGGTTTTCTCCAAAGGAATTTTGAAACGTCCCACTACTTTTTTGGAAATTAACCACACCCATATAATTCAAAATAGATTGGTTCACATCCCCAATCTCTCAGCCCACCACATCTAAATTTTTTCTAAAAACTCACTAAGTTTTCCTCCACGAGAGGTGCCAAAAGAATTTTTTTAGTCTAGGTAGGATCTCGGGGGTAGGCATCCAAATAACCCCCTGTTATCTAGTTCTCACATTTTCAAACTACACAAGTTGAAACATAGGGAACTTTCAAATCCTCGAAGTCAAGTGTTCCTACACCATAAGGCAGGGAGATACCCGTGAAGGGTTGAAGGTCGAGGTTCATTTGTTTTGCGCATCCCTCCTTGAGTCACCCAACTCTTGGAAGGGCATCTGTCCCGTGACCCATTTTTGAGGCCGAAAATCTAAATGTCACACTTTGACCGAGGTTCCTAGTGACCAAACATAAGACATCTACCCAGGTGGCGATTGTGTGTTGTAATCACACCTTGATAAGATTTTGTGTGTATATTGGGAAATATCGCCAACTCTTTCGAGATATGCACCCTCTACCCCTCATTCTAACTGATTATTTCAACCTTCACTAGTCCCTCTTCCGGTGGCTTTAGACCCCACTGTTGAGTACTTTTGGAAGGCCAAGTGCTATTTGAGAGGAAGGACGATATGTCTTTTTGGACACCAGCATTTTTTTTTGTTGTTCCCCGACAAGGAAAAAATCCACCTATCCACATGATTGTTTATTTACAATTTATTTATGTATGATGATCATTTGATTACATGAAATTATGAGTTATACTATCTTGTGACGGTCCATAATATACAAAAATCTCTTGTTCATTTATTTCTCTTATCACCATTTACACGCATTCACTTTTCTAGTCGGAAACCATAGGGGACATAAAGAATCCCCTTCGTTCCAGACGCTTGCAGAATATCCCTCCTATTTTAGGAGGATTCCCTAGTCTTTCCAACTCACCGAATCAACCATCTCACACCCCCGTGAGTTATAATATTTTGGGATCATATTTACTTGGTTCCACTTTGCTTGGTTCCAATTCCCAAGGCCATCCATCCACTAGTTCTCCTTCACAAGGAGGCGAGGGTCAAAATTATTCTCAAGGGAGAAGTACAACCCCACCAAATCTATCAAGGGACACGTCCACTACCTGATTACACGATGGCTAGAACTAATCCTCCACCAAATATCCCTATGCCATACTTGGCATCCCTTAATATTCATGATTTAAACAAACTCACAAATGATCCCATTTTGCATGATCCAACTTGGCGAAATATGCCTACCAAACTACCTTCAAATATTCCAAAGTTTGAAGGAAAATCAGGGGAAGATCCCGCCAACCATGTTATGACCTTTCACCTATGGTGATTTTCAAACAACATTATGGATGATTCCATCTGCCTAAGGTTGTTTCAACACACTCTCATTGGTTCCTCAGCCAGATGGTATGTGGACAAAAAATTAGGGTCCCATATGACCTTTGAATCATTGGCCAAGGCATTTTTGTCCTTTTTCCAACTACAAGTTTGTCATGATACTAGTTTATAACTTCTCTTGTAGTTCAAAAAAACTACTTCTATCCATATAACCGACCACATCCATGAATGGCGTCGACGACATAGTTTGTATAAAGAAGAAACCACCAAGGAACAACATCTTGTTTGGTTTCTCAAATCACTTGTCTTTGTTATTTCCAAGGATGTATCATCCACTTTTCCTTGGTCAGAAGAGGAAGCCATCAACAAGGCTCAACAGTTCGACCTCATCTATGCCCAATCAAGTTACTTATACACAGTGTTTCCTGATGCACCTAGGCCCATGCCATTTGGACAGGATAAACCTGGGATGTCCACGCAACAAATGGGTTGATTGGTTCTATGAACCATCTCAACCCTCATGACCACTCGTCACCTGCTTATGGGGAACATCAATATCCACAACCATATGGAGGGATGTCATATTACCCTCTGTTGAAGAAAATATATGAAATGATCTTAATCAAGCATTTTCAGATTCTGCTTGGCTAAAGAAAAATAGATAGGAATTTCACCCTATGTTTATATCCATCAACAATAATATCCTAACTCACAAGTATTCATTACAAGTTCTTAGGCTAGTCTTTTCACAATTAAAAGCTTGCTGGAAAATTCATTTAAATATGATTTTCTGAATAAACTAGTTGCTGAAATAAATGTAGAGATAGAATTAAAGAAACCAAGATGATAATCAAGACAAATGAGACATAAAAAAATCCTTTATTTAATTCCAATTCACCAAAGAGTCATTCTTTTTACAAAATTTCATGCATAAATTTTGGACCAAAGTCAAATTTAGACATCCCCGATGGAACATACAAAAGGACCTCTCACAGAAAATAAAAAACTGAACTCTAAAAACTGGATCAGCTTGCCACAGATTGTTGCCCACTCGACTCTGCACAATAGCCTTTGTCAGTCATGAAAACTAATTCACAAACATACAAGTCTACATAGAATATAAAATATAGATCAACACCTTTGAAAAACAAGTGTCTGAATGATGTAATTCAACCTTGAATCTTGTTTTCTACAATAAGACCCTGCTATCATAAAAATGAATTAGGTTGTGATAAATTAAGGAATGAATGAAAACTAAACTATCTCAACACAAACTCAAAGAGAAAACTTTAGTATGCTTCTCCTTCTATCCTCCTCTTGTTCCTCCCTTTCCTTTTTCCTTTAGCAACTTAGAATTGGTTGAAGTAGTTGAACTACCTCATTAGTTAAGTTAATTAAAAACTCAACCAACTTTTTAGTTAAGGGGGGAGAATTAATAAATCATAATAAGGGTTTTAAATAAATAATAACTAGTAGCTGGGACCTCTCGTGACTCCATTTAGTTCTTAACAATCACAACATAACTAGTTAATTAAGAAAAACACCCCTCCTTGTGACTCCCATCATCACATTCACATTTGACAAATTATCTCATTGATATTTGAAATTATTTTCAAAAACATTATTACTCATATATCCAAAGAAAACATGTTGTCCAAAACTTCTAAAGTTAACTGTCATCAACAATAAATAAAATAAAACTCAAAAACCATATGTTCCACTATGAGATGCAATATTTCCTTGATTGTTGTTGTCACCCTTTGATTTCCCTGAATTTTCCTTTGGCTGCGCTGATCCTTTAGGCCTAATCTCGTTGATCACGTGTGAACAATCATACCTCAAATGCATCCGAGAAGACACAGATTTATCAGAGCCATTGGAGAGTGAGGAAGGGGAAGAAATGGCTTTTCCTTTGTCAAGGGCATGGCGGGCCTCCGTTTTCAACCTTTTTCTAGCATGAGAGGAATGAACTAGAGAGTGGACAGGTGCAGCTTGGACAATATGGTTAATAGGCGGGGGAGCAGGAAAGGACAAATTGGGCCAACCACAATGTTGGGAGACTACCGGGTGGACAATATCTTTCCATCTATCATTTTCGGGAACCTTGGGTTGCAATGAGACATGAGGGGGCATGAGAATACTAGGGGATTTTGGAGCTTGGAAGGGAGGCCTTTCAGGCCTAGGTTGGACCATTCCTTGCCCAATCCAATTGAAAAATCTGGTCTAAAACAACTGGCCTAACTCTTGTGAGTCAATGTCAAAGTGTATGGAGAACCTTGGCCTTCTTGGGATTCTGTTCCAATTACCTCTCCCTCGATTTCCTTTGCCATGGCTACCTCGGTTGAAGAAGCTCATTCCTGCATGCATGATTGATTAGCAGATATTCCTTTATAGCCATACATGAAAAATCCTTGAAAATACAAAATAGACTTTGGCTCAGCAACACATCAGACTCATGCAATCCAATCCATATATATTGTTTAAGTGTTTTTAATGAGCAGGGGGTGAAAAAATGTCCGAGGATATGAAAGGGGTTTGTATTTAGAGAAACATGATATAATGAGGGGGGAAATAAACACGATTATTTCTCAAGGACAACACACAATTAACTATAATGCAAACCAAAGAAAATATCACTGTGATCCAAACCGCGACTTCAAACTGCTTCAATACAAAATTCTTCTTGACTGTAATTAAATTTTAGAATAGGGAGTGAAAAATGAATGTGGGAAGGTGATGGGGTTGTAATTAGCGAAAAGAGAAATAATGATAGGGAAGAGAGAAGATATTGTTCATAAAACTAATTAAGTAATCCATAAAACCATTCTGTAAAAGGAAATAACCCAACCAAATGACCACTGTGAGCCAAAAAACAATTATTGTGTACAGTTCAAACAATTATGTGCATTAACTTTGTCATTGTTCGAAATCAAATATTTAACACAGTGTCATCAAACAAGACAATATGCATTCCACCAAAACCTATAGGGGAGTTTTGTTTCTTCTCATTTATCCATTTAATATTTTAAAACAATTCCCAAATCAATAAACAATCACTTAATTCCACTCTGTTCAGTATCAAAAATCAACCACCTTCCATCAACACAAACACATAAAGTATGCCCAATTTAATCCCTCAATTACATATACAATTAAATTGTAATGATATCATGCTACCACAACACCCCTACTTATCACTGTTAAAATGCATGATATTCATTAAACATACATAGTGGACAATCAACACAACAATCCATATTTAAATTGCAAAGATCCCGACTTTCCATTTAAACACACAAACAATAATCACTACTTCAACTCACGCTATGTTGTGGAATAAACAAACCATTCGACAAAATGAAAGAGTATTTCTATGACTGTATAGGTCCAATTTTCTTTAACTCTAAACATCCATAATTCTGGGCTATTCATCCAATACAACAAGGCAACAATAGTATACCCGATCTCATAACATAAATTGATCAAATTGCAACAAAGACATGTTTAAAAACTCATGACCCTCTCTGATGGCGCAATCAAATAATATTGATAAAAATTATAGTGGATGGCCATACCATAATTACCACTATTGCAACACTCCATTTGGCAATTAAAAACACAAAGTCATAGAAATCATTGACTCATGTTGTAGGAACACCACACATACCCAAGCATCATGCACGAGCATTGATGTGTAGTAACCAATTGTAAACTAATGTTGGGTTAACCATTCAACAATTGTAATGTAAGAGACAACGACTTTGCATTCAAACCAATTCTCCAATCAACCAATTAACATGTTGAGTTTATCAATTTGATTGTCATATTAACAAATGTAGTGACTAAATACCAAAACCAACACCACTTTCAACATAATCAATAGAGACGAGCTAGAAAAATGAGCACGGTCGAAAATACACCAACAACTCACAACAACCAATAGTCTACCTGACATCCATAATGAATTCCTCTATCAAAACCCGAGCTTGAGAAAATGAGGGTTTTCTCTGTGGACCAACACAAGGAGACATGGAGTCGACTCCCATCATCAGGTGAGAACCTCTGAGACCAATGGTGCACACACATAGTATACCACAATTAACTTCTCTGACAGGGTGATAATTCCAGTGATAGGAGAGACTATATTGAACAGAGGAGCAAGGCTTCATTCTGGTTTTGTAGAAACACTTAGAACACACAGGGTATAACCCTTGTGGTTTTCCCAATCAACCCGAGAATGTTGAGATAGGACAGGGTCGAGGAATAAAAGTCACCTTAAGCAATCCCTTTGGAAAAAAAACCATCACAACCCATTGCGCAACATTAGTAACATGAATGAACTCATACCCAAGTGAAGAAAAGTGCAATGACACAAGACATTTCAAACCTAGTAAACCCCATAACAGCCAACAACTGGCTAAAGTGATAAGAAAGCGTGGAGACGGCCAGTTAATCTGGACGGAATAAAAAAAACCTTTAACCAAGACCAACAAGGATGACATAGGGCCTTCACAGTTTCTAACACCCAGAATGATCAATAAAACTGTGACTCCAACATTACTGCAATGAAACCCACACCAAGCATCCATTCTAAAAAAATATCAGCAATTTACATAGTTTCCAAACTTCAGGAAAGAACAAAACCTTACATGCCAAGCCACTATCTATTTCATAACCAGATCAAATTCATGGATGAAAAAAAGACATACCTGTAACCAAGAGCACCTTAAAAACATGACTTGGCCAAGGGGTTCTTCCTTTGCTTGAAAGTCAGAGACTAACCACAACAAACACAGTTGAACAATATCCCGACTAGGGTGGCGACCAGTGGAAAGAGTAAGGGTGACGTGTAGTAAATGCATGCCACTTCCACCCCTAGTCAATTAATTCCTTAGTACAGGCCATCCAACTTCCCATTAACTCATTCAATTAAATCATGTATCGAAACCATCACCCACTAATTGCAAATCGCACAACCCATATCACATTTATCCATTTCCATCTTATGCCTTAACATAAATCAACCATTTTTCATATAACTCAATAAAATTGCATAGCTATTAACTTGTTAGCTAGGATTAACTATGATCATTTTAATTTCAATGCACGTAGAGTAGTATATTAGCATAGTTTAATTCCTTCTTTTGCATTTTGTTACATTGATTTTATTTCTTTTCCATTGCTCTTATATATTATTACTAACATGTCTCTTGTGCACGTGTCCCAGTAATGGATCCAAGAACAGATAACAATGATAACAATGTATAGCATAGGTCATTGTAACATAAAATTTGAGCCTAGAGCAGTAGAAAAAACACATAACAAGCCTTATCCATCATCCAATTGTTGCAATTAGAACCCACACATAACATGCCTTATTCATCTCCAATAAAACTCATATTTCATCAATTATGTCAACATTGTCGAACAACATCATAACCATGAAATAAGAACTAGAAATTATCTCCAAATCTACAAGGGGGTCCCACCTACTAGTATTATTTATATTTTTAGCTTATAATAATAGGCTTTTAGAAATACTTTGCGGGAAAAAAACCTCTTTGTGATTTTAATCGTCAACAAACTGGGGACTCCATAGGAATTTTTTTTTTCAAAAGATTTAGACCTCAGAACTCATGGTCTTGTAGACCAATAACAACAGGTCAGGAAGATATAACCAGAGTGATCATGTAACAGGGGGAAGTGAGCGGATTTAATGGAAAAATGACCGAGAATTTGGGAATAACTCATGAAAAGTGTTAAGTATGAGGGGGTGTATCCCTGTATGCATGATCATTCAAACATATTTTTCTCTCTTCTTCAAGGAGAAAAATTAATGTACTTTCTCTTTATTTCTCAAATGGATGAAGAAATGGAAAGCATAAGCGAGAGATAACCAATCTCTTGATAAAACAACAGTGAAAGCAAATAACAAATCCAAGTCTGTTCTTAGGGGAAACATCGTAATAGTCGTGTAAGCTTGATTGTTAATGACCAACAAAATATTGCAGGAGTGTCACTGTGACAGAACTGATCCAACACCTTATTTTGACCAAATTAACTAAAAGATGGTAGGAAAGCAAAACATGACAGAAGAAAAATTGTAAGTTCAAAACAACAACAATAAAAAGACAGAAATGAAAAAGCAAAAAGAAATGCTTTAACACAGAAGGAAGAAGTCAAACTACTGTAAAGAAGAAAAGAGAAGCGCAAAATTGAAAGCAGAGCTATGCTACTAGTATACAAGAAATCCGAACAACATTAGAACTTTTCACGTCGGTCCCTCGTAATGTTTCAAACAAGAACCGTTAGTGCCGCAGGAAAACAATTGCTCTTGTAGATCCTTGGGAATGTAAAAGTTAGTGTCCAGTACAAAATAAATTTTGAAAGGAACCAAAAATAACACTTGGAACTCTGAAGTGATCATCCACCCCTCAACATACATGATTATATCATCAATGTAAATATGGGTACTAATCAATTCATCAAGAGTTGTGTGTATAGGTCTTTTAAAAGAGGTACTTGCATCAGGTAATCCAGAAAATAGGCATTTCTAAGTCATGGTACCCCAATTTTTGATAAGAGTGGTTTTGTGAACATCTACCCCTTTTCCCTTGATTTAACTGTAACCCAAAATTTTTTCAAGTAAGGGCTTCATCTCTGACCTTACAAACTGTTGCATAATCATTTTCATATTGAGGGGAGGAAAAGGATTTCTCATAATAGAATGATTGAAAGTGTGGAAACTAATGCAGGTTCTAATATGATCAGTGGTATTCAAAATAGGTAGCCAATTGGAAAACCATTAAGAGTAGACTGGAAAAATAATCCCAACATTTAAGAAATTTTCCATCTCACTTTGAATTTTTTTTTTAAATGCAGAGTTAATAGGTCCTTGTTTTTGCCTAGCTGGTTTCATGCTTTCCTTGATAAGGATAGTCTGCTATGTAAGACCAGGATCAAAACCACAAATATCCTCATAAGACCAAGAAAAAACATCTTGAAATCCACCAAGTAGTTTTACAAACCTCATTTCTTCTTTATCATAACATTGGGTACTTATTTTAACATTCTTTGAAGATTCAAGTGTCCCAATGTTCAAGGAGATGGTTTCACCCACCTTCCTTCTTAACTCCTCTTCTTCTTGTTTTTCTTTATTGCCTACATCAATCGATGAAAACTAACTCTCAAGAGGATTCAAGCCTTTAGGAATCTTGTTGTCTTCTATGGATATAATTTCCTTGGGCTTAAGAGGTTCATCTTGAATGAGAGCACAAACACTCTCATCGTTAGGGAGGGCCTTCCAATATTTTACATTGTCGAGGATGCATGGATGATTTAGAGATTGAAAAGAACAATTAGGCCTATAAGGAAAAGGATGTTGATTAGGAGAAGCTGCAAAGACAGCTAACCGATCAACCATCGAATTCAACTCCCTCTTAACATGAGTGATGTTGAAAGATAATAGGTTCAAGATAAGCACCCAAACAGTTTGGGTGTATCGTTTCATTAGCTTGTTGCTAGGAGAGTATATATTATGTACCAGGTTCACAACAATCTCAAAACTTCCAAAAACTGAAAGGTGACCACAACTAAGATTATAGGAATTTTCCATGCCTAATAATAAATATTCAAATTAAGTGACATTGTTCATATAAGCAAACTCCAACATGTAAGACAAACTATGAATTTTCCATACAAGGGGAACCAAGATAATGCCAACCCCATTACCTTCATTTGAACGTGAAACATCAAAGTGCATGTACCACATATCATCATCTAAATCAATTTGTTCCAAAGTAATATTATCCTCCTCAACAAAGATGGAATATACTTCTAGGTCCTCCTCGATATAGTTTACACTAGGTTGTGGAACACTCTCTATGTAGGGTGAAATCCTTCCCTCTCTAAGGACTATAATGTTCTTACCATTCCAAATAATGGATAAATGTGTCCCTTCGAGTGAGAGGTATCCACCTGTTAAGTCTTTCCAATCTCTTCCCAAAATAATTGAGTAATTGCTTACATGCATATCAATTACCTGAACAGTAAGGGTTGTCCTTATTTCAGGGTGTGCACATAAAACTAAGGTTACATATTTAATCTCACCTATGGTCATTTGTTGTAGGCTATTATAGGAGAGCAAGCTTCTAGGATTTTCATTTGTACAAGACAATCCTATCTCTTCCATAATAATATTCGACATCACACTTGGGCTCGAACCACCATCAATGAGGCAACAATGGGCAATCTTATCCATAATCTTTACATAAATATAAAAAGGGGGATTTTTTTATAGGGTATCTAAATTTATGTACACCTACTTTATTTACAAATGAATCCTCTTCATTTACCTCTTCAGATAGGTTGGCTACAATGAAATCTTTCCCTTCCATGAATTGTTTCAGATGCATCTGTTGTTCAGGGAGGACAACCATGTCCAAAAGGGTTGCATCTACTTTTATGTTGGCCAACTGATTTAAGATATTGTATTTGGAAGAGGGAATAGGGGAAGTAATTCCTTGACTCTCAAGAACCTTAGGAACATGAACAATATCAGAGGGTGAGGACGAGTTCGGGCTAGAAGAATTTTGGGGAGGATCAAATTTTCCCTTGGGAGCATAGGTTTTGCTCCTAGTATTGATGATCATGACATCTTCTGGCTCTGCAAAATCTAGGACTGCGATAGTAGTTTCTAGTCTTTTACCAAATATTTTATCTCTGGCACTCTTCCTTACCTCACATATGGCTTCCTCGTTGTGTTCCTCGCAGAAGTTACACACACTTAGAGGCAAGATAGCTTTAGGCTGAAAATGATTTTCAATTGGATTTCTAAAGGGGGTTGTAGAAGAGGATGATGCTCTAGGTGTGAGAGGTGAGATAGTCCCCTTTCACTTGAAATATCATACGATTGTTCATATCTTGTACTAGCTGTAAGAGGATGGACATGTCTATTTTTCTAACTGATTCTCCCTGGGGAAGACTTCTTCTTTCAAGATGTTTTTCATACTCTGAACAAGTATGCAGAGCGAAAATGAGATTATCAATGGATTTTTCTTCAAGCCTATAACGATAGGGGGAAGGTAATGCATTGTAGTAATGCATTAAGGCGGCTTGGTTCTGAGGTCAAATGAGTTCCGAGATCTGATTGTATAGCTTAGTGAAACACAAGTTGAAAGACTTGATGGTCTCACCATCCTTATAGGTGACGTTATTATATTCCCGTAACTTCTTGGTTGGGCCTTTAGATTGCCCATAAGTGGATATGAACCAATAAATTAACTCCTCCCAAGTAGAAAGAATCTTAGGAGGAAGGTCAAAGAAATCGACTGCATCCTTTCCTTCCAAGGAATTGACGAATAAGCGCATACAAGTATCATTGTCATTGGCTCCTATGTTATGACAAGCATTAGAAAATGCTACCAGGTGTTCATTTGTAATGATAGTGTTATTTCCTGAGAACTTAGGAAGATGCTCCTTGAACTTAGGAAGTGGACGAGTAGTAGGTGCTAAGTTAAGAGGAGAGGACACATGCCACGATGTGGTTGTGGCGTCTTCTTCAAACTGAAAAAGCCCATATTTTTTAATAACTTTGGTGGGGTTCGTGGTATATTGGACAAGGATATGATGGCTATACAAGCTACCAATTACTAATGAAGATGAATACTGAGAAGAGGAAGCACTTCCAGTGCCACCATATCCACCACTAGATGCCATCTTGTGGATGATGGGTGAGGGAAAGAAAGATGAACTAGATGAATCAGACAAAGTTCTCCTTAGAGCACTTTGTTGGGTAGATAACACAATGTTCCTTCTTCCTATTTCAAAAATAGGATTAATTTCAGGTGATAAGCCTCTTCTTCTCCTAGAAGCATGAGAGTCTAAGGACATGAAAGAAAGGCCAAAACTGAAGAAACAAGAAGGTTACTTCTGATTTCTAGGTTGTCTACGTCTAGCTTCCAAACGTTCTTGGGCACTAATATATCGTTCAATTGTTGTCCAATAATGATTAAGCTCAACACAGGTATTGGCACTGTCTAAAATGGTGTTAAAAAAATTCAAAGCAATGTTGGTCTGATCTTGAAGACCGTGCTCAATATTGGGCTTCGCCACTTCCTTGTAACAGGTACAGTCATTAAGAAATAAAACAATCAAAGAATCAATATCAAAAAAATATATGTATCAATGAAAATCAAGTATAAAAATTAACCACAGAGATATTGAAGATCTCCCGAGTATGGTCGCCAAATAAATGTTGAGGAAAAGATATGAAATGATCTTACTCAAGCCTTTTCATATTCTGCTTGGCTAAAGAAAAATAGATGGGATTGTCACCCTATGTTTACAGACATCAAAAATAAATCCTAACTCACAAGTATTGATTACAAGTGCTTAGGCTATTCTTTTCACAATTAAAAGCTTGCTGGAAAATTCATTTAAATATGATTTTCTGAATAAAATAGTTGCATAAGTAAATGTAGAGACATAAGTAAAGACAACAAGATGATAATCAAGACAGATGAGACATAAAGCAATCCTTTATTTCATTCCAATTTACCAAAGATTCATTCTTTTTACAAAATTTCATGAAGAAATTTTGGACCAAAGTCAAATTTAGACATCCCCGATGGAACATACAAAAGGACCTCTGATAGAAAATAAAAAAACTAAACTCTAAAAATTGGAACATCTTGCCACAGATTGATTCCCATTCGAATCTGCACAATAGCCTTTGTTGGTCATGAAAACTAATTCACAAACAAACAAGTCTACACAGACTATCAAATATAGATCAACACCTTTGAAAAACAAGTGTCTAGATGATGTAATTTAGCCCTGAATCTTGTTGTCTACAATAAGACCCTGCTATCATGAGAAATAATTAGGCTGTGATAAATTAGGGAATGAATGAAAACCAAACTATCTCAACATAAACTCAAAGAGCAAACCTTAGTATGCTTCTCCTTCTATCCTCCTCTTGTTCCTCCCTTTCCTTTTTCCTTTAAGAAAATTAGAATTGGTTGAAGTAGTTGAACTGCCTCATTAGTTAAGTTAATTAAAAACTCAACCAACTTTTTAGTTAAGGGGGGAAAAGTAATAAATCATAATAAGGGTTTTAAATAAATAATAACTAGTAGGTGGCACCCCTTGTGACTCCCTTTAGTTCTTAACAATCATAACATAACTAGTTAATTAAGAAAAACACCCCTCCTTGTGACTCCCATCATCACATTCACATTTCAAAATTTATCTCATTGATATTTGAAATTATTTTCAAAAAATATCTTACTCATATATCCAAAGAAAACATGCTTTCCAAAACTTCTGAAGTTAAATTTCATCTACAATAAATAAAATAAAACTCAAAAACCATATTTTCCACTCTTAGATGCAATCTTTCCTTGATTGCTGCTATCACCCTTTGATTTCCTTGAATTTGCCTTTGGCTGCGCTGAGCCTTTAGGCCTAATCTTGCTGATCGTGTGAGAATAATCATCCCTCAAATGCATTTGGGAATACATGAATTTATCAGAGACATTGGAGGGTGAGGAAGGGGAAGCAATGTATTTTCCTTTGTCAAGGGCATGGTGGCCCTCGATTTTCAACCTTTTTCTAGCATGAGAGGATTGAACTAGAGAGTGGACAGGTGCAACTTGGACAATCTAGTTAATAGGAAAGGGAGCAGGTAAGGACAAATTGGGCCAGCCATGATGTCGGGACACTTCCGTGTGGACAATATCTTGCCATTTGTTGTTTTTGAGAACCTCAGGTTGCAATGAGACATGAGGGGGCATGAGAATACTAGGGATTGTGGAGCTTGGAAGGGAGGCCTTTCAAGCCTATTTTGGACCATTCCTTTCCCAATCCAATTGAAAAATATGGCATGAAACAAATGGCCTAACTCTTGTGAGTCAACATCAAAGTGTATGGCAAATCTTGGCCTTCTTGGGCCTCTATTCCAATTACCTCTCCCTTGGTTGCCTCTACCATGGCTACCTCAGCCGAAGAAGCTCATTCATGCATGCATGATTGATTAGTAGATATTCCTTTATAACCATACATGAAAACTCTTTAAAAATGTGAAATAGACTTTGGCTCAACAACACATCGGACTCATGCAATCCAATCCATATAAATTGTTTAACTACTATCAATGAGCAGGGGGTGAACAAAAGGTCCTTGGATATGTGAGGGGTTTGTATTGAGAGAAACATGATATAATGAGGGGGAAAAGAAACACGGTTACTTCTCAAGGAAAACACACAATCACGTGTAATGAAAACCAAAGAAAATATCATTGTGATCCAACCAAGAAATTGCACCTCAAATTGCTTCAATACAAAATTCTTCTTGACTGTAACTAAATTTTAGAACAGGGAGTGAAAAATGAATGTGGGAAGGCGATGCGGTTGTAGTTAGTGAAAATCAAAATAATGATAGGGAAGAGAGCGCATACTATTCATAAAAATAATTAAGTAATGCATAAAACCATTTTGTAAAAGGAAATAACCCAACCAAATGACCACTGTGACCCAAAAAACAATTACTCTGTACAGTTCAAAAAATTTGTGCATTAACTTGCTCACTGTTCGAAATCAAATATTTAACACAATGTCACCAAACAAGACATTATGCATTCCACCATGACCTGTAGAGGAGCTTTGTTCCTTCTCATTTATCCATTTAATATTTTAAAACAATTCCGAAATGAATAAACAATCACTTAATCCCACTCAGTTTAGTATAAAAAATCAACCACCTTCCATCAACACAGACACAAAAAGAATGCCCAATTTAATTCCTCAATTCCATCTACAATTAAATTTTAACACGATCATAGTGCCATAGCACCCATGCCTATCATTGTTAAAATGCATGATATTCATTAAATGTACATAGTGGACAATCAACACAACAATCCATATTTAAATTGCAAAGATCTTGACTTGCCATTTAAACACATATACAATAATCACCACTTCAACTCACGCTATGTTTTGGAATAGACAGACCATTCGACAAAACACAAGAGTATTTATGTGACTGTACAGGTCCAATTTTGTTTGACTCTAAACATCCACAATATTAGGCTATCAATCCAATACAATGAGGAAACAATAGTATACCCGATCTCATAACATAAATTGATCAAATTCCAACAAAGCCATGTTTAAAATATCATGACCCTCTCTGATGGTGCAATCAAACAATATCAATAACAAATACAACTGATGGTCGTGCCATAATTACCACGATTGCAACACTCCATTTGGCAATTAAAAACACATAGTCACAACCATCATTGACTCATGTTGTAGGAACGCCACACATACCCAAGCATCACGGACGGGCATTGCTGTGCAGTAACCAATTGTAAACTAATTCTAGGTTAACCATTCAATAGTTGCAACCTAAGAGACAACGAATGTACATTCAAACCAATTCTCCAATCAACCAATTACCATGATGAGCTTATCAATTTGATTGTCATAATAACCAATGCAGTGACTAAATACCAAAACCAACACCACTGTCAACATAATCAACAAAGACGATCCAGAAAAAAGAGCATTGTCGACAATACATCACCAACTCATAGCAACCAAAAATCTACCCAACGACCATAAAAGCTTCCTCTATCAAAACTCGGGCTTGAGAAAATGAGGGTTTTCTCCATGGACCAACACAAGGAGACATGGAGTTGACTCCCATCATCGGGTGAGAACCTCTGAGACAAATGGTGCATACATAGGGTATACCATAATTAACTTCGGAGACAGGGTGATAATTCCCGTGATAGGAGAGACTATGAACATAGGAGAAAGGCTTCATTATGGTTCTGTAGCAACACTTAGAACACACAGGGTATAATCCTCATGGTTTTCCCAATCAACGAAAGAATGCTGAGATAGGATAGGGCCAAGGAATAACAGTCACCTTAAGCAAGCCCTTTAGAAAAATTGCCATCACAACCCACTGCGCAACATTAATAACATGAATGAACTCATGCCCAAGTGAAGCAAAGCATAGTGACACAAGGTGTTTCAAACCCAGTAAACCCCATAACAAACAATGACTGGGTAAAGTGATAAGAAAGCGTGGATACGGCCAGCTAATTTGGACCGAATAAAAAAAATCTTTAACCAAGACCAACAAGGATGAAAGAGGGCCTTCATAGTTTCTAACACCCAGAATGATCAATAAAACTGTGAGTCCAACATTACTGCAATGAAACCCACACCAACCATCCATTCCAGAAAAATATCACCAATTTACATAGTTTCCAAACTTTAGGAAAGAACAAACCCATACATGTCAAGCCACTATCTATTTAATAACTAGAGAAAATTCATGGATGGAAAAAATGCATACCTATAACCAAGAGCACCTTAAAAACACGAGTTGGACAAGAGGTTTGTCCTCTACTTGAAAGTTGGAGCCCAACCACAACAAAAATAGTTGAACAATAGCCCGACTAGGGTGGCGGCCAGTAGAAAGAGTAAGAGTGACGTGCAGTAAATGCATGTCACCTCCACCCCTAGTCAATTAATTCCTTAGTACATGCCAACCAACTTCCCATTAACTCATTCAATTAAATCATGTATTGAAACCATCACCCACTGATTTCCAATCGCGACCCATATCACATTTATCCATTTCCAACTTATGCCATAACATAAATCAACCATTTTTCATATAACTCAATCAAATCGCATAGCTATTAACTTGTTAGCTAGGATTAACTATGATCATTTCAATTTCAATGCATGTAGAGTAGTATATTAGATTTGTTTAATTCCTTCCTTTTGCATTTTGTTACATTAATTTTATTTCTTTTCCACTACTCTTATATATTATTACTAACATGTCTCTTGTGAAGGTGTCCCAGTAATGGATCCAAGAATAGATAGAAATGATAACAATGGATAACATAGGTCATTGTAACATAAAATTCAAGCCTAGAGAAGAAGAAAAAACACATAACAAGCCTTATCCATCATCCAATTGTCACAATTAGAACCCACACATAATAGACCTTATTCATTTCCAATAAAACTCAGATTTCATCAATGATGTAAGCAATGTCGAACAAAATCATAACCATGAAATAAGAACTAGACCTGATCTATGAATATACAAGGGGGTCCCACCTACTAGTATTATTTATATTGTTAGCTTATAATAATAGGCTTTTATCAATACTTTGTGGGAAAAAAACCTCTTTGCAATTTTAATCGTCAACACCCTCCTCCCACTCACCAACAGTCATATTGTGTTTCTCCCCCTCCACCAATGGGTTGACCCCCACCAATACCCATGATGCATCCACCCTCTCAACAAAGTACAGGTCAACCTTCTACCTTCGCAGACAATCTTAGAACTAGTGAAAGTGATTCAACTTCCTATACGCCATATGGATTGCCTCCATGGAACAATCCATATTATCCATTCCCTGGTCCTCCACAACCGATTGCTCCTTGACCATGACAACCACATGTCGGTGTTAACTTTGTTCAACCCTCTCCCATTCAACAACTTCAAACTTTTGAACAAAAGTGAATACGGAAAATCTATCCCATCCGCTGAATAATGATAAGAAGAAAGGGAAAAACTGAAACAATAACAACCCAGGACCAGGAGAAAATAACCCCCAATAAAAAAATCTCGTTGGGGGCTACCAAAATCAAGGAAACCAAAACCCTCAAGGGGGCAACAATAAAAATCAACCACGGTAAGGGAGGAACAATAACCTCTGGAATAACTTCCCATGCTCTCTTTGTGGTTAGTATGGACATTATACACACCATTTAACCAAAATTTATGACTTCAAACGAATGAAAGAATGCATGAACGTGCCACGTCCTCCAACGTCGCCTGCCCCTCAGCAAGCCCCACAACAGTACTTGAAGCAACCACCTCCGACCGTCTTGCAAAACCCCATTCCACACCAAGGTGTCATGAATAGCCAATAGGAGGTACACCCTACCCCACCCCAAATGGAGCAGTATCAAAACCCAGGTCCCAATGAACCTGGAAATCCGGTCGATTGTAATATCCTCCTTACCAGTGAAGAAGAGATTCTTTTGAAAACACTCGATCCCCATTATGGTGTTCCCTCTGAATCTACCCCAACCACCTTAGAAGTGGCTGCAACTACAATTGGACAACCATTGATGATTCCATGCCCTAACACTGAACCAAACCATCATATACCACGTATGTCGTTATGAAGGAATGTACATAACCCTCATTCTAGGGTAGCCCATAATTACAATCTGGTCGACGACTTAGCACAGTCTCTTGTAGCCATGTCTGTATTGGAGGTCCTCCAAACCTGTCCAAATCAACTAAAATCCTTTGTTTCCTCCTTGGGGGCAGTCGACCCAGCATATACTAGACTCATCACCTTTGATATAGATAGTGGAGATCCACACCTCCCCTCCCTGGTAGATTTTCAGATACCAGTTAAGATTTAAAACATCATAGTTCATCGGTGTATCATTGATGAAGGTGAATCCACATGCATCATTTCCAAAGTAGTTTGGAAAAACTTGGCTCCCCTGAGCTAGTACTATCTTCCATCACCTTGCGAGCTTATGATGGTCAACCATCATCCCTTGAATGGATCTTCAAAAATGTCTCCATTGAACTTGAGGGAAAAACCATCTTAATCGACATTGAAGTTATCGACACCCCACTTGATTAGAATATATTGTTTGGACATAGCTACATGTATGCTATGAAGGCAGTGGCCTCTTCTATGTTTCGAACGATGATGTTCCCCCACAATGGGAAAATTGTCACCATCGACCAAATTACATATTACGAGCCTAATAATTCTGCTAACATTGATAACATTCTCCCCCTTGTCCGCACTAGCTCAAACTCTTATTCGGTCATCGACATGGGTCTCGACATTTTCAAGGACCCATCCTTGTTGGGGGAATATTATGCAGTGCCACCCCTCCTACACCCTTCAACACAAGTGTGTGTAGTATCTTCTAATGGAACATATATTGGAGACACTACCCCTCCCATAGAGGCCCATCCCCACATTGCAGTTCCACCAGTTGGAGAAATATTACCTTAGGAATCCCTTGAGAACCTCACTACATCGCTTATCCCAGATTCCGCCCCCCTCTAGGTGAAAATCCCAGTTTGGGAGACAGTCCCCCAATCCATTACCCAAATTCCCTTCTTCTACCCCCCACCTGGAATCCAAGCATTCCAGGTAGCTGCGACCCTAACTCTTCCTAACATGGTTCTTGCCATCTCTGTATGGTATCTTCATTCACCTGCGATGGTTCCTCAACCATCTCTCCCTCCTCAGATAGAGGGAACACTGATGCAGATCCTAGTACAGGATCCTACCACACAACCATCACCCCCAACTATTGGCACCACCGCCACCACTGGGGGCAGACGAAATAATAAAGAGCCCACAATTCCACTTCCTCCTCTAGTTCAACCTCCTTGCACACTATGCGAAAGAGAAGGGAAACCCACTAATCAATATCCTACTCTTCCTGAGTTACACAATCTGATTCATCTCCCTAGAGAAACCACATTGCTCACTACTCCACCAAGTACATCCACTACTACTACGAGAACCTCCACTGTAGGCAATAAAGAATTGCGAAGAAAATTCGCTTGTGCCATCTATTCAGAATATGTCCATTACACTCATAATTTCGCAACTCTGCCTCAATTTATCTAAACGTTAGTTGTAGTACACTAAATCCACCCTCTCAGAGCCCTCTCAGCCACCCCTTACTGAGGCTCACATAACTGACATTCGATATATTTTTTCATCAGTCCCCACACAAATGAGGTGCCCTCCTCAGCATCAGGACATTCAATTTATGTCCAACAGTCCCTTGCACCCTATACACGATATTCCATCTGCTTCCTCACCGCTTGAGGACACCAACACTTACCGATTGACAGTTCACCCCGTCACCTCCCAGGATCCCCTGTACTCTCACATTTTCCACTGCGACAAAGATATCCTAGAGGAACTCACTACTCCCTATTGCCCATGGAATGCACTCCATCATCAAGCACTTTTTCTCTCACATGAGGCCTTTCATCCTCCTACCCAAGCCTCCATGTGTGCAGTCGAAACCAAGGATTTTATTCCTGTGGGGCATATAGACTAGTTCAATGACCCTATCCCTACCCCAGATGATTTTGAACAAGGAAACATGGTTAACATATCCCACACCGTCAAAATTGACATTTTCATTAAACTGAGAATCGTAGAAGAAATCACCATTGGCGTCGCATGCTCCCTTGAAGAAATCATTACTTATAAAGATCTCTTTCAGGAATACCAGTACATTTTTTCCTGATCATATATGGAGATTCCCAGCTTTGATCCATATATAATCAAACATCGAATCGACACTTGGCCAAATATCACCTCAGTTCATCAAAAGAAACGCCCCCTTCACCCATCCAAAGTTGCATGTATCAAAGCCAAAATTGACAAGTTACGCGCTCTAGGGTTCATTTACCCCATTGCGTATACTTCATGGGTCTCCAACCCCATCCCTGTTAACAAGAAATAGGGAACTATTCGTGTCTACACTGAATTTCATGATCTCAACTATGCTTGTCCCAAAGACAACTTCCCAACCCCTTTCATCGACCGAATTATCGATGAATGTGACATACATGAGGCACTATCCTTTATGGATGGGTTCTATGACTACAATCAAATCCAAATCCATCTAGCAAATCAATATAAAACCACTTTTACTACCCCTTGGGGTACCTTTGCCTATTGCGTCATGCCTTTTGGACTCAAGAACGCAGGTGCTACGTTTCAATGAGCTATGACCTATATTTTCCATGATCTTTATCGCATCATCCTTGCTTATTTGGACGACCTCATTGCTCGATCCAAAAAGGGACCTCAACATTTAAATGACTTACACATCATCTTCCAACGATGTCGCCAGTACAATATCCACTTGAACCCCCTCAAGTGCATATTTTGTGTCATGGCCAAACGCCTCCTTGGGTTCATTGTTTCCCAACACGACATCACGGTAGACCCCCTCAAGGTCTAAGATATCACATAAATTCCACCACCTAGGAATTTATGCCAACTGCAGAGCCTACAAGGCAAAGCCAATTTTTTATGTCACTTTGTCCCAGATTATGCCACTTGCACACATGGTTTTCTCCACCTACTGTCACATGATATCCCATTCCAATGGGACAAGCATGCTCAAACAACTTTTGATGATTTGAAATTTTCCCTATCCAATGCCCCTTTAATTAGTCCCTCGGACTATGATCACGATTACATCATCTACTTGTCATCCTCAACTGTCTCGATAGCAGGATACCTTTTCCAATTAGGGGATGATGAGCATGAACTTGTCATTTACTACATTAGTAAAAACCTTTTAGGGCCATCCTTGAAATACAATCATGATGAGAAACTCTCCCTAGCATTTTTCCTCGCATTCCCAAAGTTGCGCCATTATATCTTGCTTCGAACTACCAAGGTCATAGAATATTCCAATCCCATGCATTACTTGTGTAGTCACTGACATATTAATGGAAATATTTCCCAATGGATCATTATCCTCTAGGAATATAACCTAGAGTTCTCAACTCCCAAAAGAAAGAAAGCTATCATCCTAGTCAAAGTCATTACGACTTTTCCCTCGGACACCAAAGCATCCCGCTTCAATATGGATTTACCCGATGAACACCTCTTATTCATCCCCTTCGATGACCCCTGATATGCCGACCTCCTCGTCTACCTGCAGACACAAAATTTTGGGTCTCATCTCTCTTGAGACGATCTTCGACGCATTCGCCATCAGGCCCCTTGATACCTCCTCATCGTAGATGTCCTCTATCGATGTGGGGTCGACACCATCCTTTTCCGATGTCTGACCATCGACGAAGCTGACAGAGTCTTAAATGATTTCCATAATGGTTCTTGCAATCACCTTTATGATATGTCCAACGCCCAAAAAATCATTCCAGTCGGGTACTTTTGGCCCACGTTGTTTCATGACTACATCCATGTTGTTAAGCGATGTGACAAATTCCATCTCTATGAAAATAAAGCATGAGCACCACCAACTCTTCTACATCCAATCATCACCACTGACCCCTTCTGCAAATGGGGCATAGAATTCATTACTTTCCATCCTCCATCTATTAATGGACACAATTACATTGTTGTGGCAGTAGATTACTTTACCAAATGGGCCAAAGCCATTCCCACTTTCAACAACACCACTGACACAACAACACATTTTTTCTTAAACCACGTCATTACCCGATTCAGAGTCCCACTACAGTTAGTGTCTGATCATGGTAAACACTTTGGGAATGATATATTTGGATAAATCTCCTCAAAATTAGGCTTCTCCCATGAGTTCACCTCCCCATACTACCCTCAGTCAAACAGATAGGTTGAGGCTGTCAACAAAGTCCTCAAAACCATGCTACAATGCACCGTCAACAAACATAAGACCAACTGGCATCATATGTTGTTTTCCACGTTATGGGCTTATCACACGGTAGTAAAAAATTCCACCGGTTTTACACCATTCCACCTCATCCATGGGATCAAATCCACCCTCCCTATCGAGTGTGAAATCCCCACGTTATGCACTGCCATTGAGCTATTACCTGACACTACACCAATGGAGAAACACATGCTGAACTTAGAGTCAGTGGATGAAGATCATGGATCTTCACTATATAAAAATGAATCATCTAAGAAATGGTCCAAAGCCACGATTGATTGCCATTTCAACCTTCGCTTATTTAATGACGGAGATCTCGTGTTATCCTACGATATCGACCATGATACTCTCGGCCATAGGAAATTCAAGTCATTATGGAATGGACCGTACATTGTCCAACACTACCTCACTAAGGGCGCATACATCCTGGTCTCTCCAGAAGGCTACCCTCTCAAAGAACCCATCAACGAATTGTACTTAAAGAAGTTTTACGCCTGAGTGTAGCCATCGTACCTTAGGTTTTTCTTTATACACATTTGTAGAGTTTTTAATCTTCTTTTTTTCCACCAACCCTCATTTCTGATCTATCCTCCATGTTATTGATAGATTCATCACCCACCAGCCTACCACATCAGTTACACTGACGGTGCCAACTGTTGGACCCAGAATCTCACTTCCGTTGTTTGGGCCCTCTATACCCCCTCACATGTACTACTCCACTCCAATGGAATATGTTTTGGCTCGGCCAACAAAAATCAAGTTGAATATGATGTTGTCATTGGTCTCCTTGCTGAAGCCAGTCACTGCCACATTTTTCACCTTAGCGTTCTATTATATTCCCAGCTTGTCGTCCTGCAACTCAACAATGTATATCATGTTCATGATCTTTGCCTCTTTCACAAATACCTGCAAGTTAGACTATTATCTTGCAACTTTGATTCAATCACATTTACACATATTCCAAGACAATTTAATCAAATATCAGATAACATGGCTAACCTAGTATTAGATTGGCATTTATCACATTAAAACATCATTTTATACATAAACATCATACATTTGTCACAACACATAAAAAATACATCATAAGCATAAAACATAAACACATGTCGACATGAATGATCCACAAAAAATATATGTCCATATATATATATATATATATAATCAAAGTGTCACAAGTGTTTACAAAAATACATATGCATCACCTGTAGGCTAGTGACTCCCCCCACCCCTATGGGTACAAAATGGGTATCAACTATCCTATACAAAATAGGCTCCCAAGCCTCTATATACAAAAACCCAGCACTCAAGGTGCCCCCAAAGCTCCCCCTCAGGTCCTCTACCAACTAGAGGCACCCCACTAGCTGAGGCCCCTCTAGGTCAAAGAGGCAATTGACCAGTCATTGCTGCCCCCACTACTGCTTCCCGATGGATCAGGGTCTACCACTCCACAGGTACACCCACACATTGCTCCAGGACCTCATCATCATGGATGTGGGCCCACATATCTTTCGATACACCATGCACCACCCGCTCGAAGTGGCGATGCAATTCCTCTAGAATCCCTTTAGCCTCTACCTATGGATCATGTGTTGGTCCATCACCAACATCATCCCATCTCCGCCTCTGTCCTACCCTTGGATCTACAGGTGACAGACGCACTGGTCCCCGACGAGCCAACTCCTTGACCATATCTTCGTCTCAGCCTCGAGGTCCCACATCTACAAAAAAAAGCCAAAGATAGTGTCAGCATCCATATATACATATATAATCAAATGATAGCTATCAAAATCACAAAAAATAAATACAAAAACATACCTCTTTGATCCCAATCCTCCCCAGGAGGAAACATCATATCTGGGTCATGTCGATAGTCCATACTAGCCTATAGATACCTCAATATCACCTCTAGAATCTGTTGCCATACTCATGGCACAGTGGCCATGAAGTAATGGCCACCCTCTCCACCATCATTTCAGGCCAGTACATGCACCACATCAATCACGACTATCATGTCCCCGTGGGCTCCAACAGAATCCTCTCTAGAAACTAGACCACCATAATGGACCCAATGGTGAAGTCACCAGA
Organism: Picea glauca; assembly: GCA_000966675.3. Taxonomy (NCBI): domain Eukaryota; kingdom Viridiplantae; phylum Streptophyta; class Pinopsida; order Pinales; family Pinaceae; genus Picea; species Picea glauca. Next base: position 935,590 of record JZKD02S2280633.1, on the reverse strand, counting down.
GTTAGATCTCCGACACTGGTTAACTTGTCCCATCATCCTAGTGTGCAGCATCAGAACCCAAGAAAAAAGGTCCCCATAGATGACCTGCTCCACTATCCTCAACTAAACTCCAGTTGTCTGTTGAGTCTCCAAGGATCCGTAGATCCTAACCACCATAGAGAAGATGCACTCCATCAGAAGGTCATCGATTTCTTCAATTTGGATGACTGAACCTGACATCAGGTTCAACCCTGAGCAGTGGCAAATCGCCAATTCACCCACTCACTCATCCCCTGGCCGCTAGGGGTCCATAGGAAGGGCCATCTCATGGAAGGGGAGCCCTGTCAAGAAATATACATCCTCGACAACCGAGAATGTCAAGTGTTGTCCTCTCACTATGAAGCACTATAGATCAATGCTCCACATCGCAACCATATACTGAAGCAGGAAATCATGCAACTGTATCAAAGGGCATTCAAACCACTTCAACAACCCACAGGTTTCCAAGTGTCTCTTCACGCCCAACTGTTGTCTCACCGCCTCTCATAGATGGTCCCAATTGTTCTCTCTCCAATGCACTGGGATTGTACTATCTAGAGTGTGTTGATCACCTATATCCACATAGAAACACTTGTTCAGCCTCATCATCCATAAAAAGAATTAAAAAAATAAAAAAATTCAAAACCCTTAGCCTTGCCGCTAGTGCGCGGTTTTCACCCAGACAGGTGCGCACATGTGCGTGCCTTTTCTTTGCACAATTGTGCACTAATGCACAACTGTCTGAGAAGCAGTCACACATCACATGCGCAATTTCCACCTAGACAGGTGCACACATGTGTGTGCCTGTTCTATGTATAGCTGCACACTGATGTGCAACTTCTTGAGAAACAATTGCACACAGTGTATAACTGTCAGTCAGACAGGCGCGCATCTCATGCATGCCTGTATTACCCTCCCCTGTGCCAACATGTGTGGTTGTGTTCAGCACAACCACACACTATGCTCTAGAAAAGGTATTATACCCATGCACATGTGTGTGAGTATTCCTCCTTTTCCCACGCATTGGTGGGCCCCTATGCCAAAAACTTCCTGTACGACCCTCCGTACAGTCCCTACCTACATTCTAAAAATTTCACACAATATGGAAGGATAGGACCACTAACTTTTATCTCACCACTTCTGGATAGGTAGCCTCATGCTCCCATAATCTCCAAATCTCCTTAGCAAACTCTTGTCAGTTCAACTATGGTGAGGGGCACAAATGAGCTGGCATTGTGGGCCCACTAGCCCTATATAGACTCTTTTTCCCAACTTCCACACTCTGTTACATGAGACCAGAGCCTCCATTTTCTGATCTATTCTCAGCCACAGGATCTTGGTCCCACTGTCTACACATTCACATTCACCAGGCCATCATCTAAACTTGTCCACAAAGGATCATTTTTCTCATGTCATGTTCAAGTACACATGCTCATGTTCAAATTTTATCAAATAGCTATTATATTCTCTTTATCATAAGATATTTTTCACGTCGATTATTTGGTTTTCATGTGTGCAGGTACCTATTCATCAAACTGATGCAACCCCATCAAGTATATGTTCGACACTGACATGTAATTATTCCCCCTATCAATCAATTGCATCTCCTAGTCACACCCTCTGACATTTAACTTGAGGGTCCTTACATTTGACTTTGCAGTACCTTCACCTCTGTTGAATTTTGGTACTTCACCCGGTAGCACTCTTCCCCACATGAGTTGTCCCATTTATAGTTCCCTATGGAAACTTGACAGTCATGTTGATTTCACCCCCTAGGGATGGGAGTCCCAATAGTCTTATGCACTTTCGATAATGAACCACATACTCGTTCTCATCATAATACTAGCCTTCCCAATGGACCCCTAGGTCATATCATCTCAGTTCTATTTGAATGCACCCCCACAGTATCATTATCCCTCCATCTCATCCACCATCATTTTGCCCATCTGCAGATTGTCCTCCATTCATTTACCTCATACATAAACCCACCCATGGGGCCCCCACCCTCGACCAATTCTCTTTCACAACTTGTTCCCTAATAGTCCAAGCCATCTTTCACTGTGACACTCGTTTCTATATCTATATACTCAACCCATATTATTCTTTATTTTTTTGGTAATTGTAAAAATCCTTTGTTTCCAACATTTACTTAGCTTTTTTGTCATCACCCTTGATGGCCTTCTTTTCCTAGAAAATCAACCCATGTCTCCCTTGGTTGGGGCATCCACTCTCTTTTCATACCAACATTTTTCAAAAACCCAAAGTATCCCATGTCCATATACCCATGATATCTGAATTCGTTCACCTTGTTAGCCTCTGACACAATTTAACCCCATATCTAGTCATCCCCCTTACACTAGATCCATTTTTACGGTTGATTCCAATCACCCTCCAAAATTCCCCAACCAAGGGAAGTCTTGAGTATGATAGAATATTGACTTCGTTCATGTTACCCGTCAGTACCTGATATCATATCGGTGGATTTAATGAAGCCCTTTTCTTCTTGGAGTCACGTCTCCCTTTCTATCAAGATCAACACAATTTCCAGAAGCGTGACAATATATTGACTCCCATTACCTTTACAATGAGGAGTTTCGGACGGTACAAAGAGACTCATCATTGCTATCTAATACCATTGACCCCCATATCATTTGAATTCAACAAAATGTCATGTTACAGTGGGTCTTACAATGCGATTATTGCAGTTGTTTCATACCAGCCGAAGACCTTTGAATTCGTTAGGCCATCAATGCCTATGAGTCATCGACAATTCTTACAGTCGTCCTTTCCTCACTTCATAGTCTGTTCACCATTCATAACTTTCATATGTCATTATTAACCTCCCCCGAGGGCTCTTCAATTATCTACATCAACATACATCTTCGGTTACAGTCTCACACTTTGGTTACATGACATGAGCATGGGGCATGCCCACCTCATTTGTACACAATTTTTTTTTTCTCCCTAGAGAATGTTTTGGGTCCCAGAGTTTTCCCTCTCCCTCTGGCGGATTGCTCTTGCAGTTCCTATATTCACTCTTCATTACAATGACACTCTCAACAAAATAAAAATTGATGTATTTCGGCTATATGTATGCTCCTAACCTCACACATTAGGGGGCATCTGTTATCACTGAAAAATCGTCCACAACATTGCATGAAAATGGTTAAGGAAACACAACAATGCCAACAACAATTATTCCATCTACAACACTAAAATTTATTCAAAAGGAAAAAAACTATACATTTGGGTAAAAAATTGACATGCACAGATTCACCAAAGGAAGCGTGCTCACAGTGCACAGTGTGTGCAGGACAACATAGCCCTCAACGCACACAATGCACCAAGTTCGTGATTGTGTATGAGAAAATCTGCACACTTATATGAACGATGCATTTATGGATCTTGCCGGTCCCTCAACCACTTATGGACCAACCCCCAACACAATTTGACCCTCATATATGAGTGAAATTCGAATGGGGGGATGGTCAAGGACTAGAGGGTTCCCTAAAATACCCCTTGTTCACACTATGAACCAATTACAATTTTCCATGTATGAATGCTATAAATAAGAGCCATGGGTGCACTGAGAAACCAAGATCTTCATAGTATTGTTATGGTACAAGAATTCTCCCTTGAGAATTCTCTTTTCTCTTTGGATCCTTCAAGAACCATTGCAGTAAGCCATTCCACTCACCTCTTGAGGGAATAGGCATTGTTGTTCTTCACCATTTTCCATTTCTTCCATTGTATGAAGAAATCTCCATTAGTGAACTCAAGAGCCCTCCCAAGGAGGAAGAGGGGACTCATAAGTCCCTATTTTTCTCTACGGTGTTTTTCTTACTAATCTATTGATCCATTGGTAGCATTATGTTGGTCATTGTTTGATTTTCATGGTTCTAAGTTTCTCATTATTTTTAAATTTTATTTTTTAGTTGTTTCAGTTTATTTATTTGTTTTTACATGTGTTTGGCTTGTTTAAACCACTCATAAACTACTGTCTTTTCTAGCAGGCTCATCTAGACATGAAAGTGTTGTTGTTTTGCTCACCCAAGTGACAAAACCAACACAACAACTGTTACAAGTGCTGAGACATGCGAGGAAGCTGATTTGGCTCCACGATGACTCGAGAATCGAGATATAAAACAAATCCTAAGTCTAACTAGTAATCAAAGAGAAAACCAAAATAAAATCAAAAGGTCAATATGCACACAAACATGATAAAGTGTCTAAAAGGGGCCTCCCTCCCTAAAGTAGGTATTCCTCACCCAAGAGGGGCCTGAGACTCCTTGCTAAAGATCGAAGGTATCATAATCATTTATAAGGGACCTCATGGGCTTAACAACCAGTCAGTCAAATCCCCTCGGAGAGGTAATCCTCCATAAAGGCTATGTGTTGTCCAACCCTTATATGACCCAGGGTACCTGTAGAATAAACCTTGCAAGTAACCTATGTGGTACCTATATCAAGCAACTAAGAAACCTCGATATAACCGATGTGCAGGTGAAGAGTCGTAAGTTAGGTCCACTATATGGGAAGGGTAACAAAGCCTGAAACCTTGAAAGAACTTCCTCTCACAGAGGTAAAGGTACTAGCAAGATCCTCATATATGAATGGATCCCCATAAATATATCTGACATGAAGGTATCCCTTCAACCAACCTCACGCGAACTCGTGTTTAACTCCGGTGTAAGCAGAGCCTCCTAACATCACCAATTATAAAATGGATTTCTCCACTCCCTTAGCCAAACACATATGTTGATTTAATAGCCTTCGAGAAGTTTACTCAAAAAATCCTATTCCAAGGCTCTAAATCCTAAGATAGTTTGTGCACCATAGAAAAATAAAATCATTTCTAATCATTTTTAAATTACCATCTCTACTTTTAGTGGCCTTGTGCTTCGAAAAGATCTTTTAAAGACAATAGTTGAGTCATTTTGCATGAGTTATTTTACCATTTAGGAAACTGATGAAAGAGGAATAATTAATGAATAAACATAGCAGCCATAAAGAAATATACAGATCTGGAAATAAACATAAATGAACAACAAACCATAAACACCAAAGTGATAACGAAGTTCAACAATCTCGCCTATGTCTTTGACCCTTTGTCTCAGTGGGTGAGGCTTTCTTATTTATTTTTGAAGATTTAAATGTACATCATAAAAGTTCCAATGGATTACAAATATGATCTAGATGTGTTCTACTAGATCTCAAGAACCCATAAAAAATGACGACACTGAAAACATATGAACAAAGCTCCCATAAATGGCTCGCAAAGGTGCACTCCTCAATAGCTTCCCTGCATAAAAATGGATTTGCCTCCAAAATTTATCAACATTTTCCTGATATGAACCTCCTCCCATGGCTTCAAGAACCTATGGTTTATATAGGCTTGAAGTGGGTAACAAACTTCCAACTTCCCCCCAAGATCTGGTCTCAAAAAGGGCCCAATATCCTCCAAAAATGGATTAAATCTCTCAATTCTCCTAAAAAAATCAATAAAAAATATTATATTATAGTATAAAACCCACTTTTGCAAATAATAAGGGTGCAACCCCCTCTATACAGGCCCCTAGTCATGTGGGCACCCTCCATGTGGCCCTGCGCAGGTGCTGATTCATTAGCCCTCTGGATTCCTGGCCCTGGTCCTATGGCTATGGTGCATGTGGTCATGGCCTTACCCCTTTCCACGTGCTTACATTTATAGCCCCTGGTTATAGATCCTAGATACGTGCCCTTGGTCGACGAGCTAACTCAACCGACCGAGCGCCATCCCCCAATTATCCATGTTAATGATATTGAAATGGTCATATGGTGTGTTACATATTGTAGCGTTGAACCAAGGGTTGGCACAAAAGAGTGGACTGCGCCAATGTAATGGTTGTAGGGTTAAGGGAATATGGTATGGTTTCATAGTATGCACCAGGGCTAGGGCTAGGCTCCAACCCTTTACTCCTCCCAATTCACATGCCAATCAAACTTAAATATAAGTGGTGAAGTATAAGGTTAAGAATCACCATGAGGGCGGGCTGGTAGCCTGACCCTGCCAAGTTGTTTCCCCCACACTCAGAGGTTGTGAGTTCGAATCCGATGGAGTTTATACATTTTTCCAATACAAACAAACCAATAAAGGGGTGCCACGTGGCACCCCAAGACTGGGCCACGTGGCACTATAACATTTTCTAACCAACAATGACACCTGTCAAGATCTGATTCGACCATGTCAGCACCTGTCCACGTCATCCTGCCATTCCAGTCAACTGCCACATGTTGTACGGTTGTACGGACCTTGCCACGTCAGTTTTAGAGACATGCCATGTGTCACCCTTGTAGTGGTGCCACGTGTCATAGTATGAATTGTCCACCTGTTTGCCTTGTCATCGTGCCAGCTCACTACCATGTCACTTATACGGTCGTATGGACTGTACGGTCAGTTGCCATGTCAACACTGTAGAGACTGTACGAACTGTACAGTCAACAAATTTTGCTTGTTTGGAAAAACGAGAAGATCATGATATATTTCGCATACGACGTCTGTTTGAGCCCATTCAACTTCCATTGGGTTCGTATCGATGAGGCCTATGCACACATACATTTTGAATAAATTCTGAGCACTTTGATTTTTAGGCCTTCCTGGACACATTTTGGTTCCTGGATCCAATCTTGGATCACACCTCCCCATTAAAGACCTTTTGGTCCTCCAAAAGGTTACTTCCCAGTCATCAAGTGTGAGATAGGCCACCCCACTTGTTCTCTGTCTTTAAACTTTGTCCTGCACACCTGTCTCATCAAGATCAATTGTAAAACAACCATGATAATGGACAACATATCGTTAGCCACTTGTACTCTGTCACATCTTACTGAAGAGACTATCATCCATGTTGACAACATTACTAATGATAACATCAGAAATATGACTGCAAATGAGCTAATATGTTTCTAATACTTGCACAACATTAGCTTATCTTGAAGCAAAGTATGATTGAACTTCCATTATACAATCATCTCATGTTCTTTCTTTATATCAATTACTTGATTTGGCACAATTATAGGTGTGTTTCTTGGATGAGCTTCCTTCATCAATTGTTCCATTGTTTGAAGAGATTGATTTACTTTTAATTAATGAGCATGTACCACATATTATTTTCCTTCTTTGATTAAGTGATATTGATTATGTTCCCTATAGAAGATTGCTTTGCGATCATAAAAATAGGGATTGCCTAAGACCATTCCACATTCATTGAGTGGCACCACATCACATTTTACCTCATCCACAAACTTAGATGAAATTGCAAACTTTAATGGGCATTGCTTTTTTATGTGCAATTTATGATTGTTGCTTATCCATTTAAGTGAGTAAGGCTTATGATACATCTGAGTATTTAATCCCAATTGTTTAACTAACTCATCTGAAATCAAGTTAGATTGAGATCCACTATCTATCAATGTGTTGACCTTAGTATGCCTCATAATGACCCTTATGTGAAACAATTTACTTCTAGAATCAAATCCATCACCTAGTTTATCTGTCAAACCAAATGCTGAGATTTTAGATTCATCACCCGAATCCGATCCCAAGTCTGTTGGTCATGTTGCTGCTGCAACTGTTTGGCTCCCTTTCCTTTCTTTGAACCACTTTGGTCTCTTCTCAGGATGCAATTTGCAACAACTCATCATGCCCTTCTTTCTTGCAATGCTTTTAAGAGGGCTTCTCTTCCTTTATTTCCACTGAATTTTCCTTCTTTCAATTCCACTTTATTTTGTCCTCTTTTCTCGAAGACGATTCCCTTGATACACCAACTCCTATTTTCCTTGCCTCAATGTATGTTGCTTGAACATAAACCTCATCAATATTAGTAGGTCCAAACATAATTACAATGTTATGAATATGTGTAGGTAAACCTCCTATATACTTCATAAGAGTTTCTTGTCTATGTAAAGGAATATCTAACATCAATGCCATTTTACGAAATCCATCTGTGTATTCTTGCACTTTTTTTCCCTTTCTTAGTTTAAGACCTTGCCATTCAATTAAATATTTCTCCTTATAACCCAAAGTATAGAATTGTTTTCTAAGTGTAGAAACAAAAACTTTCCATGATGAAAATACATTACCCACTTGTTGCATGCCATTTTTCAACTTGCTTTGCCACTAGATGAGTGTTGTGCCTGCAAGATGAAGCGATGCCAACTTGATTTGAGTTGCCTCATCCTTGATTTGTTTCACAAAACAATAAACCTCCATCTATATGACCCAGTTATCAAGTCTCTCTGCATTCAATTCACCATCATACATGGGTAATTCAAAATTCACATGAAGTTTAAGTAAAGGCATTTCATTTTTATGTTTATGGGAATGTTTTCTGGCAGTGGATTTAGAACTTGAAGAAGAAGAAGTTGATAGAGAAGAAGGAGGTGAAGGAGGACTTTGAGGAGGATCCTCTTCTTATTCACTTTTGACCTTTGAAGATTCACCTAGAACCGATCTCTTCCATTCCAAGTAATCCTCATATAGAACCTTCATCATCTCTGACATGGTGAAGAAAGTATTTCAAAACTCTTTCTCATCATGAGAAAGTCCCTCTTCCGATGCCATCTTCTCACTTTGAGAATTTCTCTTTCTCGATCCAATCTCAGGTTCTCTTCAACAAACTCACCTTCACCATGATTCATCCTTTCCTTGGTAATCATGCAAACTGAAAAACCAACCGTAAACTAGCTCTGATACCACTTGATCCGAAAATATCTTTTAAAGACAATGGTTGAGTTATTTTGCATGAGTTATTTTACCATTTAGGAAACTGATGAAAGATGAATAATTAATGAATAAACATGGTAGTGATAAAGCAATATAAAGATCTGGAAATAAGCATAAAGGAACAACAAACCATAAACACCAAAGTGATAACGAAGTTCGACAATCTCGCCTACGTCTCTCGACCTTGGTCTCAATGGGTGAGGCTTTATTATTTCTGTTCGAAGCTTTGAATGTACATCATAAAAGTGCCAATGGGTTTAAAAAATTAGCTAGTTGTGTTCTCCTAGATCTCAAGAACCCTTCAAAACTGACGACACTGAAAATAGATGAATGAAGCTCTCCGAAATGGCCCACAAAGGTGCGCTCCTCAATAGCTTCCCTGCATAAAAATGTCTTTACCTCTACAATTCATCAACATTTTCCTGATATGAACCTCCTCCCATGGCTTCAAGAACCTATGGTTTATATAGGCTTGAAGTGGGTAACAAAATCCCAACTTCCCCCCAATTTATGGCCTCAAAAGGGCCCAATATCCTCCAAAAATGGATTAAATCTTTCAATTTTGCTGAAAAAATCAAGCAAAAATCTTATATTACAGTATAAAATCCAATTTTGAAAATAATAAGGGTGAAACCCCCTCTGTCTAGGCTCCTGGTCATGTGGGTGCCCTCCATATGGCCCTGTGAAGGTGTTGATTCATTGGTCCTCTGGATTCCTGGCCCCGGTCCTGTGGCTATGGTGCATGTGGCCACAACCTTACCCCTTTCCACACACTTACAGTTATAGCCCCTGGTTATAGCTCCTGGATATGCACCCTTGGTCGATGGGCTAGCCCGACCAACTGGGTGCCATCCCCCAAATATCCACGATAACGATAAAGAAATGGTCAAATGGTGTGTTACATAATGTAGCGTCGAACCAGGGGCTGGCACAAAGGAGTGGACCATGCTAGTGTAACGCTTGTAGGGTTAAGGACATATGGTATGGTTTCATAGTATGCATCGGGGATGGGGCTAGGCCCCAACCCTTTACTCCACAAAATTCACATACCAATCAAAATTAAATATAAGTGGTGAAGTATAGGGTTAAGAATCACGATGAGGGAAGGTTGGTAGCCCGACCCTTCCAAGTCATTTTCCCCACACTTGGAGGTCGGGAGTTTGACTTCGGTGGAGTCTAAACATTTTTCCAATACAAATGAACCAATAAAGGGGTGCCATGTGGCAGCCCAAGACTAGGCCACGTGGCACTATAATATTTTCCAACCAACGTGTCAAGATCTTATTCAACCATGTCCACCCACATCAACACCTATCCATGTCAACCCGCCAGTCCAATCAGCTGCCATGTGTCGTATGGCTATATGGACCTTGCCACGTCAACTATACAAACGTGCCATGTGTGACCCTTGTAGTGGTGCCATGTGTCATAGTCTGACTCATCCACCTATCTACCCTGTCAGTGTGCCAACTCACTGCCACATCACCTGTAATTTCGTATGGACTGTATGGTCAGCTGCCACGTTAACACTATATGGACTATACAGTCAAAAAATTTTGTCTATTTGAAAAAATGAACATATTGCGATATATTTTGCATACGACGTTTGTTTGAGCCTGTTCAAGTTGCATTGGGTTCATATCGACAAGGCCTACACACACATATATTTTGAAGCCATTATGAGCACTTTGATTTTTAGGCCTTCCTGGACCCGTTTTGGTTCCTGGATCACCTTGCTTACTTAAAAACATGCGGTCGTGAAACTAATGATGTTATTAATCAACAAGTAAAATAAATGAATATGATTATAATTCAAATTCCTAACTTAAATTCCCAATAAATGATATTCTTTTCAAAATGCAATTCTCAATTTAGTTAGGAAATTCCAAATAAGATGCAATCGTTCTTTACATGTACTAACATCAATGATAAGGACTCAAAATATCAATTTCCAACAATGTAAAATTCCTAATATTTTTTTTATTTTCAATATAAAAGAATGAAAATGCAGGGACTGAGCAACATCTTGATATAAAAACTCTATTGCATGTAAACAAAGACAAACCAAGTAGGATATCAAGGAGAAAACACCCAACCCAAGATGCAAGGACAATCAAATAAAAAGGATGATGAGAAAGGCACCGCCCAAAAATTCAACCAAAGAAAGGTTTCCTATCATTCCACAGACACTTAACAGTCATAACAAAGACCCAAGAAGACTCATCAACCATAAAAAATTACCCAACAACCATCAAACCCAACAACCAAGAAACAAAGGGTGATATATGTGACTGTTCATGGGAAAATCATATATACGCCTCTTGCACGAGGACACCACGCATATGTACGTGTCTGTTAGGTAAAAACCCATGTATATGTGTTAAAACACATGCAGGTTAAGGAGAAGGCTAAGAGTCTCAGACTTAGAATGAGCAGAGCTTGTCAAGCAGTCATACGACAAGAAACTCAATATAAACAAGAGCAATCTAAGTAGAAAAACACTCCAAACCCCGAAAAAGAAGATTTTATCCCCAGTGTGGTCACCAATTCTGTTACGAGGAAAATATCTCTATGGCTAGGGGTAAACCACGACAGAAAAAAATGACTGCAAAAATCAACTCTAATTTCAAGTATGTTATACAAACAAATATCCTAGCAAGACAAGATAAAACGCCTACCCTGTCCAGACGTTCAATGAAGTCCATTGTTGAGCACTTGACTCAAAGAAATACACCTTCAACCTGTCCTCAATAACCAAGAAACACAACCATATGGTGATAAAATATATTGTTAGTACATTCAATAGAATAATCCATCAACATTCATAACAAATATGCCCATGGAATAACAATTCAAATATTTTCAAGATATTAATTGGACGAGAAAAGAGTATTTCTATTAAAATGTAATCAAAAGAAGTGAATAAATTACAAACTTCCATGTCGTCACGATTCGAAAACGAGAAACTAAGTCCCTTCCAGCTGGGCCTCCACCACTTCAATCCATCACCAAAGGAAATCTCATATAAGAGAGACAATGAGGTTCTCAATCAAGTAGAGAAGAGCCCGGGGGATGAACAATGTGTTCAAACTTAAAAGAACAAAGGGATGCAGACTCAATATGAAGTGAACAATTTCTCCAGAGTAACTTTGCTCTCAAAGTTGAATTCTTCTCCTCTTTTCCATAGCTCGAATTTGGCCCATTTATACCCTTCAATAGGAACTAAAGGGCTGAGTCAGAACGTTTCTAGTATATGGAAGGTCAAGGATCATGGATCTCATGACGTGACATGGAAACCCGACACAATTTTTTATTTTGGGCACAAAACCCAATGTACGTGGGATGTAGTGGTGCAAACTACGTATATGCATGTTGTTAAATATGTAGGGCACATATATGTGGAAAAATAATGTTTTTAGCTCTGGGATTTGCAGAAAGGGACTTCAAGTATGCATAGGGAAATGGAAAAAGGCCTTATGTGCAAGTTTGCATAGGGTGAGGAAAATATTGCTATAAAAACAAATCATGAATTAAAAAATATTACAGATCAAGTCAAGGGGGTTACTGAGGAGGATTTTGAAAAAGTGGTGCAGAAGCAAGAAGAAAGGAACTCGAACGTGTAAGTGTAAGTGAAGATTTCCATAGTGCGACATATTTTGGATACGACTAGGATGATGCTAGTTAGAACAGGAGAGCAAGATTAGACGAAGAGTACAACAAAGACCACAGAGGCGCAATCGATAGCATCTCATGCATATACAACATTAAGAGAGTGCCAAGTGATGAAGATAGAAACAAGATCTTTAGAATTCCCTACAACAGAATTGCAGGAGCAAGCACAAGAATTAAGTCACATTTACTTAGTCTTGTCGTAGTTGTCAATGAATGTATTAAAGGTTTTGCAGATAAGTGTTATGCATGATATGCATTTTCGCATAGAGTCAACGACGACGTAATTGACCAAAGTGAAAAATGATAAATCAACATTGCATATATAATATAGAAAATTTATGATGGAGCTGGATGAGGATGAGAAAAGAGTAGGAATGTTGAAAAACACAGTGCAAGAAGTGTACAAATTTTTTCTAGAGATAACAATGGAAGTTGATACTCCATTGGAAGAAAAAGGTTCATATATTAGTGAAGCCATTCAGGGCTTTTGCATGAATATTATTGATTTGGAATCACACCAGACACTGAGCACTCCATTGGAGGAAAGAGAGAAAAGGGAGAAGATGACAACAACAACCGTAGAAAACATTAGAAGTATGGAAGCAGAGTGTGCCGATCTATACGAAGAAATCACAAAAGTATGGACTCAATTGAAAGAAGATGAAGAGATATGGGAAATTGGGAAGAAGCCACATGATGTGTAGGATAAGGCGTAGAAGTTTAAGGAAGTGATGAGAACCTTACCACCAACAGAAAAGATGGAAGCAATAGGAAAAATAGAAAATTATACTCAGAGATTAACCAAATGAGGGAAGAATAGAAGGCTCATGCATAAAAGATAGAAATGTTGTAGTAGGAGGAATATAAGGTGACAACAGAACTAGAATATGCATAGGGCATGGTCAAGCATGTGGTACAAAAAAGTGTAGAAAAATTGAAGACCCATATTACTACAGAGACAACCGAGAGAATTGTGCAAGAATAAACACAAGCAAGGGAAAATATCACAACTGAAAGGGAAACATTCTAGAAGTTCATGGAGACCTAGAATAAATCATGAAGTAGCTTAGTACGAGCCATATGTAAGTGTTGGGGGCTTGTTGGAGCAGGTCATTTTGGGAGAATTTTTGGGAATCGTGCATGAGAAAACCATGTGATAATTCAGCTAAGGAGAAACATGCGCAAAAGAAAGGAAGATAGTTATCACATTTTTAGGAGTCAGTGCACGCGAAAGACACAAATTAGTTAGAAGTAGTTAGATATTTTGGTCCATTTTGTAACGAGATAAGCTCTAATATTAATGTATAAATATGTATGGGTTTTGGGTAGAAGGTAGAAGTGGAAGTTATTGAAACTTGGAGAAGAGAATGAGCTAAGTGTGCAATGTATGTGTGAACAACTAGGGAATTTTCGGTAGAACTGATGTATCTTAATTGAGCTCAGTGCACACCTGTTTTAAGGACTAAATATGAATGAATAAAATAATAAGCCAATCATTGTGGATGTAGCCCAGTTGGGGTGAACCACATTAAATTCATGTGTTCATATGTGTTTGATGTCATGATGTGTTTTTTTACTCTATTTATTGTGCATATGCAATAGATGCTTAAGGGTTAATATGAATATGTATCTGATGGTTCCATGCACATGTTGAATGATTAAGTAAGATTAATCTATCATACATTATTATGTTGTTATGATTTCATCCATAAGGTATATTGCATGTTAAATGAATGTTAAGTCATAATGAATGTTAGAGCGGTCTCCATTCCCTTCATGATTGTGGAAAACGGGTTCCTGTAGTCCCCATAGGTAGCTCGAGTGAGACTTCACCTGCTTCTGGGTGATGTCGAAAGGGCCAATATCTTTAGAGTTTTTTTGGTGATTTAATGTTGAACCCTGGGCCTTGCCACTGCGCGTAAACAACCTATATCAAATGTTTAGAGAAGAAACATTTCTTGGGATTCCACTTCTTCTCAGTGACACCAAACTTGATGCTGGTGTCTACCAATCCATTAAGAAATAACATATTTATATAGTATTTTACTAAAAACATTTCTTCCCTTATGCACAGGCCATTGCGTGTCTTATCAATCAATATAAATTGATGATAGATTAATATGAGACACCAACGGGAAGACCATTTCCTCATTCTAGACATTGGATTCGGATGCATGCTACATGTTTCCACTTTCTCAAGTGGACTTGGATGAGGAATGGATGATACAATTTCCTTTAAATTATATAGATCTTATGAATAATTGGTGGGTGACTCCCAAATCCTTTAGGGAAAGGCGGATAGGAACATATTCCACCATCTTATTATGAATCCCCTTCAATATCACCATGGATCTCCTTAACATACTTCATAGCAAGAAGGATTCCACACAATTCATGGAATCATGAGTTCCAGTGATTTACATAGTCACCCAAACATTTTCTATCTTCAATTGGGATGCTATCATATCATCTTATATGGGCCATTCCATCTCCAAGGCCAAGAACATTTCCCTTGGCACACATCCAACCTTCGACTTGTCGTCATGTCCACTTGACATTACTTGCATATTCAAATACTTCTCTAGAATGGGATAGTTTCCAAGTGATCCTTCAATCCACATATACTTTCAAAACTTATGGGAACATCGATACAAGATACATTATACTTATATTTTCTAATAATTTCCTAGCTCCAACATACCTGTTTCATTTTTGTGTGCTAGTAAGATGCATGT
This sequence comes from Picea glauca, assembly GCA_000966675.3. Taxonomy (NCBI): domain Eukaryota; kingdom Viridiplantae; phylum Streptophyta; class Pinopsida; order Pinales; family Pinaceae; genus Picea; species Picea glauca. The sequence goes on along the minus strand of JZKD02S2280633.1, from coordinate 920,404 downwards.
ATAAGAAGGATGTGCAAGTCATTTATAAGGTGGGTGACTAGTATGTCATATAGAAAAAAAATTATATTAGGGTTTTTGAATTTGTTAAATATCCTCATTCACTTCCTAAATTCATCTTAGAGAAGTTGTTCTTACAAGAGGTAGCATATTATACCTTTTCATAAAGTTGGAGTAGTTCTCATTCATGACAATAAAGCACCACGACCTCCACAACCTTTCTATGTGGGAGCTTACAACTTCAAATACACTAAAGAAGCAATTGAGGCATACAATTTTTCCACTTTTCATTTTTGAGAAGAAAGATTCAGATGACATGACCCTCTAGATTTGGTCAATCAATATTATAGATATTTTAAATATAGATGGCCATACAAGAATGTAGTATGGCAAGATTATCAGTTCTGTAGAAGGGCTATTTCCTTAGAGGAGGTAACTTTTAGAATGGGCAGCGACTCCTTAACCAATAAATAATGGATGGAAAGAGAGTAGGTAGAGAAAGAGAGATTGGAGAAATAAGAAACATGAAAAGTAGTAACGAAGAAAGAATAATTGGAGAAAGAAGATAAAGAAGTGAGGCTTCAACAAGAAGAAAAAGAGAGAAAAAGATAAGAAGAGGAAGAAGGGAAAAGAAAAGAAGAATAAGATCGAAAGAGGAAGGAGGAATTAGACACTAGTATATTTGGTTTATTTTTCGACGATGTTCTGATTCCCTTCCAACGAACTCATGTCTATCTTCCGGAAAATCCAATTTCATATGTTTGTCGAAGCCCTTTCATTGCATTATCGATGACACTATCCATTTGTCAAATGTCTGGCATAAAAAATGCCTTGTGGAAATTGTGGAGAGATTTAATCAAGCATAATTTCATTGTAAAGGAGTGTTTCAATGACGACGAGCATATAGATATCATTTGTTTGACACAAGGGGCTACCACATGGAATTATCCAGAATATTTCATAAACCGAGTGGTCTTCACAATACTGAAGACATTATATGTTACTGCGATGATAACACGTGTAAATTCCATTGAAATTCGATAAACATGCCATCAAAATTGTGACCTTATGGTGGGTCACCACCATCGGATCTGTGATGGTATGAAGGGAATAGTATGTCAGTAGTCCAATGATATGGTATGGTAAATCTATCAGAGTGTCGATGCAGTGATGCAAGGGTGGGAAACGACCATCGAAGTTGTGATGCTAGGGTGGTCAAATTCCATCAGAGTGACAACACTACAACGCTCAAATTTCATTTAGCATGTGATGGATGGGCGGGGACACATTGTCGAAAGATTGAAATATATTAGATTATTTGAATGGGTGTTGGAGTTCTGGTGATGATATAATAAAGTACAAAAATAAATCAAAATGATGTTATACACCAAAATCCATTCTTATGATACAATTTAACACAGGGAGAAGTTAAATGTGTTAGATTAAGATGTTGAAGAGGTTGAGATAGATTTAGATGACAATGTTCTCGATATTTGATGATATAGACTATTAGTATTAGGGTTTATATTATTGCATAAAACCCCAATTCAAGCTTGTTAGAGCCACCACATATAAAAATGCACACTCACACTTAAGAAAAACATGTTTTTCTTTTAAACTGTAAATTCCGCCTTTGTGCATAAATGCACACCAGGCTTCACAAAAATGAACACCCAGGGCTTATGATGCCTCAGATTCGAGTGATTCAAGTTTCTAAGGGTGTATTATATCATTTTAAACCCATCTACATATTTATATTTTCATTTTCAAACATAGAAGAAGAAAATTCCTCGTAAATTGAGAGACCAAAATAATAAAAAGTGACCTAATGGAAATGCACACCCATGCTTCTATATAGCTCCAAATTCAGTGATCTAAGTTTTGGGGTGAATTTAATAACATTATATATATATATATATATATATCATCCAAAGTTCATTTATAATGACTAAGGATTTCTACCTTCAACCAAGATTGAATACTTTTTACAAAATGGAGGGTAAAACTATCTTATTGTAAAATGAACGCCTAAGACTCATATGACCTCCAAATTGTGTGGTTCGAATTGTAGATTTTGGATTTTATCATTTTACATCTATTCATACTATTATATCACAAATTTCCACTCCATGATGTATTTTTGAGATGGCCAAGTCCATTCCTCAACTTCCAAATATAAATCCCAATATCCTTCAACAAAATAATCTAAAATAATCTAATTTTGTTGATGTATGCTATTCAACCATGTGAAATTAGTGTACATGCACTATTTTCCTGTTTGAAAATCATGTAAACCCCTAATTTTGTAAAAAAATAAAATATTCCTTAATTTCAGGTGGGGTTTATGGGTTTTCCTACTCCTAAACCCCCAATTTCCGGTACAAAATGAAATGTAACCATTTCAACCTCTTTAGGATGGTGTAAAAGAACCTATGGGGGTGTAGACAGGGGATACCACCTTGGTGAAAGAAAATGTTGTCCATTTGCAAGCTTCCTATTCCCCAAATCTCTGAGTAGCATCTCTAGACATGGAAATCTATTTTCAAGCATCCCTTCCTCTCTCCTATATGACCGTCGGGTGTGTTCCTATCCCTTCTGTGTCATGCAAGGAAGCTCTCTATTGTTAAGTTTATGCTTGAGGGGTTTAGTTGAGGAGCTTAGAAAGTTGGTTTCAAGATGGTGCCATCAACCATGATTAGGTTCTAACTTACCTATCTATTGATGATAAATAAAAGAGTTCTCTTTCCCTCCATTTATGTGCAATTGTGTTTAATTCATTTGTATATGTTGTTTTTTTTCTACATATCTAAGTTCACATATTGTATTTATATCTTGATTTGATAACTACTTTGCTGCAATTTCCATTTTATTTGATTTGTAGGTTTGTAAAGGAAAAAGTCTAGAGCAAGTCAAAGGTTGAGAGCGAGGATCTACATCAAGCATTGGGATACAAGGTATGAGGGCTTTCTATCTCTTCTATAACTTATCATTTTTTTGTTTATTTGTATGTTCATAGGTAGGTCAATCTTTAATATGTGGTTAATATCTATTGTGACATAGGCCCAAGGTCATAGGGTTGAAAATACCATAACAAAATTGCTAACCATACTAGGGATATTTTTCTCCTAGTTTGGATCGGTTTAAGGGGATCTTTTGATGGTTTTTTTTCTTGTTTCTGGGCTTGTTGTCAATCATTTACTTCCTAAAAACTCATTTCTAGTTCCTAGAACCTTGCTTGTTGTTTACATATTCTCTTTTGTTTTGAGTATTTTCTTAGATGTATGCACTTTGCTTGTGTATGAACCACATATATACGTGATTCACTTCAGTTATAGTTGCGTACGTATGCAATTTGAAATGTACAAAGTTGTGTATACTTTTGGAAATTTTCTTTTAAGGCCATTTTCTGGTGTCTAGGAAGTTTTGGGTTGGATGTTCAACCTTGTATGAATCTTCTCTGGCTGTTTTTGTTTTTTAAAGTCACATCAAGCCTTTGTAAACTTGAGTTTTTGATTAAAAGGTTCTTTCTCAATGAGTGGTTGATATTTTGGTATATAAGGTTTTTAGGTGGGTTGAAACGTTAGTCTTTGAGTGATTGGATGATATTTCCAGTTCTTTGTTGTGATCCAGTGACTCTAGGTTGTCTTCTTTATTAATCTTTTCCCTCTTTCACTTGTTCATAAAAGAAAATACAAATTTGCATTGTATTTGTATTTTGATCCCATTTAGAAAAACAAATACAAAAAATACATTCATTGTTGGCTGTTTCTTCTCTTGTTCCCTTTCCTTTCAGGTTTTCAAGAAAATAACTCTTTTTCTAGAACTTAGGTTTGTTATGCACTTTTTCTTGCTTTGAAAATGTTAGTTATTTCGGTTTTGAGTATCCTTTTGATAAAAATAAAAGAATCTTTTTTGTAAAGTTATTTTATACTCTATTTTGCACCTAGCTTAGAGTGACATGTAGTTTGCATTGGCATTCAAAAGAAAAGAACATTTTAGGTTTTCATTTCAAAGTAATCTTAGATATTGCATACAAACAAAAATGTATTTTTCCATTTTGAAAAGCTCGTAAAAAATAACTGTATTGCACGTTTTCCTTTGAAGGACAAGTTTGTTTACTAAGAAAAGTGTTCTTAAATATTTTTCTTCTCAATTCATAAAAACATAATACGTTTCATTCTTGTTCCCCTAAGTAAAAAAGTCAACTAAAATTAACGCTTAATTTAAAACTCACTAGAATGTTTAGTTGTAGGTTTCACAAACAAATTTAGGGTTAGGACCTTGGATGATCCGAATTTTATGAGCAGAACGAAATGAATACAGATTATTAACAGGTGCTTAATACAAAATAACAGAGATACAGTAAAACTGGTTTTCTATTCAATAACGAAATAAGATGAAACCGTAAAATGCAGTGGAAACAAGCTTGCCAAAAAATTCAGAAAACTGCTAAAAATAGTAAATTGCCAAAAATGTCAGAAAACTGTTTTGAGCCAGTTGGAAAAGGTGGGTGGCCACTGATATCCATCTGGATCAATCCTCCCTCCTTAGGAAGCAATGGTCTCCATTGCGTTGAGGTCCCCCAATAGATGAGGAAATTTCTGCTGAATTTGGCCCCGGGTGAGCCACTTGCCTTGGTGCATGTGCTGCCCTGCTTTGATGACTCGATAAAGATGGATCCTTTGTTGTCGAGTGCCCTTGATCTGTCTGTTCACAATCTGATCATTGGATTCCTGTTGTATGCATTCGGGGTTGAGCTTTGTTGGTGTCAGTTGTTTTTCTACTTCTGAGGTGTCCAATAATGGTGGGAAATAAGGGCGAAGGAGATCCACGTTGAACACTGGGTGCAGGCCAAGGAAAGGAGGAATGTTGAGCTCAAAAGAATTATCCCCACAGCCTTGGTGATAGTGTACGGTCCATAATGGAGTGGGCGAAGCTTCCGATGGGGTCCTATAAGGAGTTCTTTCTACAAGTGCAACCAAACTTTGTCGCCCACCTGAAACTTATGCGGCACCCGATGTTGATCATGGCGCTATTTGTACTTTTCATTAGACTTCTGTAGGATATATTGAACCTATTGGCGGATGTTCTAGATCCACTCAATGAATCAGGTGGCTTTGTCAGCTTCAATTGGAGCAGGATATGAGTCAGTTGAGGTGACCGCAAGGGGAAGTGTAACATCTATGGGACCCAATGGTTGGAATCCCAACCCCACTTGAAAGGGGTTGTGGTTGGTTGAGCTGTGCAAGGCTTAGTTGTAGCTATGCTGGACATAAGGAAGGCTCTCATCCCATGTGCGAGGGTTCTTTGAATTATACATGTGAAGGATATGCACAATCATTCGATTTACAACCTCGGTTTGGCCATATGTCTGGGGGTGGAAGGCCATGGATTTGGTGAGCTTGGTGTCCAGTAGTGACCAGAGGCTTGACCAGAATGTGCTGAGAAATCGACTATCCTGAATTGAGACAATGGTTTTTGGGATTCCAAAATGTACCCAGACTCGTTCAAAGAAGAGCTTGGCAGTGGCCTCTACTTTGATGCTCTTCTTGTAGGCAACCATAATTGCCATCTTAGAAAAGTGATCAACAACCACAAAAACACAGTCATTTCCCCACTTGGTGGATGGGAGGCCTGACATGTAGTCCATTGAGATGGATTACCATGGCCTGTCAGGAGTAGGAAGAGGGGTGTACAAACCCTGTTTCTTAGTGGTTGGTTTGGCAATAGCGTAGGCAGTGCAGGACCTGATATACTTGCTGACCTCCTGTCGAAGTTTCGGCCAGTAGAAATGTTTCTGTAAAATTGCCACTGTCTTTTCGACATCGAAGTGTCCTGCCACCCAACTGTAGTGGGCTTCCCATATCAGCTTCGCTCGCTCGCTTGATGGAACACAGATATGGCCCAGACGACACAACAACCCATCCTGAAGATGGAAATTATTGACAACTGCATTTGCACCCAACATTTGGTAGGTGGTGGCAAAGTCAGGGTCTGTCTCATAGAGTTGGGGCCATCCAAATGTCTCATGGCTACAAGATTATAGCACCGTGGTGATTGCCACGACTAGCGATCTGCTGAGGCAATCAGTGACACGATTGGTGCTTCATGTTTTATACTTGATGTTGAGGTGGAATTGTTGCAAGTATGTGGACCACTTTTGATGGCGGTCATTTTGTAGTTTTCCCTGTGTCTGCATGAAATGAAGTGGCTTATGATTAGTGTGGATGACTGTCTCCTTCCCAAGAATGTAATGTCTCCATTGGCGACATGTTTGCACAATGGAGTACATTTCTTTGTCGTAAGTAGGGTACTTACGGACAGTATCTGACAGTGTCTCACTATGATAGGCCACAGGGTGGCCGTGCTGAGTGAGAACGACGCCCACAACATAGTATGAAGCATCTGTCTTGATATCAAAGGGATGTTGTAGGTCTGGTAGTGAAAGTACTGGGGCTGAGCACAAGCGTTGCTTGTAACGACCCTTAATTATTAAGATGATTAATTTAATAAATAATCCTAAAAATTAGCTAAACTATAATTAGTTATTAAATAACTTTAACTAATTATTTGTTATTAATTAGTTATTCTTGACTATGCTTAATTTAAGTATAATTAACTCTTAAATCAATATGGTTAATGATTAATTTGATTATTAATTAATTAACTAATTAATAAAGTATTAAATTAATGGTTAATAATAAAAATATAATACTGATTTAAGTTACGTTCCCGTAAATGGAAACATATTGATGAAAGGGATAAGGCATTTAAAAATGGGATAAGGCATTTAAATATGGGATAAGGCATTTAATAAGGAGATAAGGTCTTTAAGAATGGGATAAGGTAATAGGTGGGGGAGTTAATGAAGGAAGGCGGTGAAGGAGGAATAAGGGGGGGGAAATGGAGTTGAGAGGGGATTCATGCTACGGAGAGGGGAGAAAGGATTTTGGGGAGAGCTTGAGCAATTTATAGTGGAATTTACAGTGCACCGGGGGGGCTGCAGAGGTTTTGGGCTCGGAGGGCTAGGATATCCATCGATATCCTAGGGCTAGGCGCCACTAGTCGGCAGGGTGGTTGGTTTTGGGGTGGTGTCCTAAGGAAGCAAGCGAAGGGAGCAAGCTGCGGATAGCATCAGAGTTGAGGTATTTAAATTCAAATTTATGGATTGTTTACTTAGATTTATTACT
>JZKD02S2280633.1:869936-905365 GCA_000966675.3 Picea glauca | reverse complement strand
CTACGGAGAGGGGAGAAAGGATTTTGGGGAGATCTTGAGCAATTTACAGTGCACCGGGGGGGCTGCGGAGGTTTTGGGCTCGGAGGGCTAGGATATCCATCGATATCCTAGGGCTAGGTGCTACTAGTCGACAGGGTGGTTGGTTTTGGGGTGGTGTCCTAAGGAAGAAAGCGAAGGGAGCAAGCTGCGGATAGCATCAAAGTTGAGGTATTTAAATTTGAATTTATGGATTGTTTACTTAGATTTATTACTTATTGCCAAATTTCACTTGCGTAAGTGTTGACATAATTTTGAAAATTATGAAAATTTTACTTCTTTATAAAGCTTATAGAAATTACAGTAATTTGGTAGAAATTTAAACGTTAATTCAAATCTGGTCTTTACATTGCTTCAAATCATCGAACACTTGTTGTTGGGACTGGCCCCACACAAATTTTTCCTTACCACCACCCATGTTTATTTGGCTGAGGGCCCATAAAATATGGGAGAAACCCAACACGAACCTGCAGTAGAAATTAGCAAGTCCCAAGAACCTCCGAAGCTCAGTGAGTGTTGTTGGGGCTGGCCAGTCACAGATGACTTGGATCTTGGCTCGATCCACATGTACGCCATGCTAATCAATGATGTAGCCCAGGTAATGGACCCTGTCCATTCCGAAGGATCATTTTTCCAGGTTGGCATATAGCTTGTGCTGCCGCAGGGTGTGCAGAACTTGTTGAATATGCTTCAAGTGTTCATCCCAAGTCTTGTTGTAAATTAGAATGTCATCCAGATACACCACTACAAAAGTATTGGTGAATGGTCCCAGGATATCGTCCATCATCCTCATGAAAGTGGTTGGAGCATTTTTCAAACCAAAGGGCATGACCAACCATTCAAAAAGTCCTTCCTTTGACTTGAAGGCGGTCTTCCATACATCTGTCTATTCTATTGGGACCTAGTGGTAGCTAGACTTCAGATCAATCTTACTGAAGTATTTGGCCCCTGTGATTTGATCAAGGAGGTCATCAATTCGTGGAATCATGTATCAATTTCTGACAGTGATTTTATTCATAGCCCGGTAATCAATACAGATTCGTTAGGTTCCATATTTCTTCTATACCAGCACGATTGGGCTCCCACAAGGTGATGAGCTAGGGTGTATGTGCCCCTTGTGGAGTAGTTCTTGGATTTGTCTCTTGACCTCCTCATTCTCTAACAAAGAGCGACGATAGACTGGCCCATTGGGCAGTGGTGCGCCGGGGGTCAGATCGATGGGGTGCTTGACCTGGCAGTGCAGAGGTACCCCTATAGGTGAGGAGAAGATATCCAAGTATTCTTCCACGGCCTTATCTACTTGCTTCTGTTGTGTGGAGAGGTCAGCTATAGAGACCCTAGATGTGGCTGCAATCTTTTGCTTATTCTGAGAGAGAATCATGAAGAAGATAAACTTCCCCATCTGAGAGATGACCTTCCTGCATTTCTTAGCAGAGATCAAGGAAATAGCACTAGGTGGGACTGCCTCGGGTATCCTATACAATTTCCTGTTCAAAGTAATAATAACACTACGAGGCCTAGACTCATATATAGCATGATATTTCCATAAATAAGGTTGACCCAAAAGAACATCACAAACTTCAAGAGGAGCAACATCACACAATACCTCATCTTTCAAGGGCTTGATGCCATATGACAGTCGACACTGTTGGCCGACGCGGAGATCGCTTCCTTGGCGGAGCCATCCAATGGTGTAGGGTTGTGGGTGTAGCATTGTTGGCAGGGCCAGCCACTTGATGACCTCTGCTGAGATGAGGTTCTTCTGGCTACCGCTGTCAACGATGAAGTGTAGTGGGGTGCCTTTTACCCACATCTGTGAATGGAAGAGGCGCTCTCCTTCTTCTGGCTTGTCTGGTTTACCAGGATGGATCTTGGTGGTAGCAACGGTGGCACTGGGTTCCACATCAATGATCTGTCTTCCCCTTTCTGGTTCTGTCTCGGATTCAGAATATGCATCTAATTCAGAGGCTTTCACTTCGGCCACCAGAGACTACTTTGAGCGACAATCAACAATGTTATGCCAAGGGCTCTTATGGAAGTCGCACCACTTCCTGATATCTTTCTTTGTCTTTTCGGTGTCCTTCTTTGCTTGTGGCTTGTACTGGTTGTCTTGATCCCATCCATCTTTTCTCTGTCCTTTGTTCGGTGGGTTGGGGCTGCCCTTTCCTGGATTTTGTTGTGCGGGGTTCCCATGCCCAAATTGCCGCGTCTTTTGTTTGAGCTTCTGCTCGATTTTGACGACATATCGGTAGGCCGCGCCCAAGGATGAGATGTCTAGAAATTCCATTTCGGTTTGAATGTATCTATGCATAGAACCATGATACTTGAGCACCATATGTCACACTGAATCTTTGATACCCAACTTGGTGAGCAAGGTATGGAAGATATTTGTGAAATCTGGCACTGCTTGGTCTCTTTCTTGCCGCAGTGTGGTCCATTTGGTATACAGGTCGTCATAACTTCTGACAGGGTAGTATTGTTCCTTAATAGAATCCCTAAAGGATTCCCAGGTGGTCGTGACTGAAAATAATGAGGTTTCCTCTGTTTCCTTTTGCTCACAGAAAGTCTTTGACATGGGGAACAACTTTGAGGAGCGCAAAAGTAATCTTTTCTCTACTCGAAAATTTATGAACAGAAAAATACCCTTCTAGTAGATTCAACCACTTGTCTATAGCATCTGCATCTATCTGAACTTCAAATATAGGAATATCAAAGCTTATTTGTACCTTGGAGGGGGCAGCCCCTCCGTTCGAAGAAGATGCATCGCCTGTTGGTAGTTGCCGAAGGATTTGCTCGAAAATATCCATCATCTCGTTCCTCTGTTGCGTGAGGGCTTCCTCAATCAACAGTTTGAAAGGATCTCCTATCCCATCATCTTTATTTTCTCTTTCCATGGGAGGTCACTTGGGCATGTGAGAGCTTCTATCCTCAAGAGAAACAAGCTCGAGACCCAACTCTTTGTACTCCGACCTCGTTGGGGACATGCATTAAGATGACAAGGAGCAGACTGCTCTGATACCACTGATCCGTATTTTATGAGTATAAAAAAATGAATACAGATTATTAACAGGTGCTTAACACAAAATAACAAAGATACAGTAAAACTAGTTTTCTATTCAATAACAAAATAAGTTGAAACTGTAAAATGCAGCAGAAACAATCTTGTTGGAATGGTGGTGGCTTACCTCTGAGAAGAGATGTGACAGCAGCGCACATTCGAAAGAAGAAGGTTACAATGAGGATATGAAGGCATTTTTACAATAAGCAAGAATGCCAAAAAACCTAGACATCAAAAAACCTAACACTAGGAGATGAAACGCCAAAAGTCGTGTGGGCTCTGTTTGGGTAAGCTAGTACATCAACTTCTCAGGGTCGTAACTTTTGCATACGATCTCCGTTTTAGGCGTGTGATAGCCCGTTTGAAAGGTATCATCAAGGAGATTCATTTTGGGGGATCAGGATTCCTTTGGCTATCATTGAGGAGCTTGATACCGAAAAACCTTCATTTAGGCCCTCAAAATGGCCCTAGAAGTAAAAACTGCTAAAACTAGTAAATTGCCAAAAATGTCAGAAAACTATTTTGAGCCAGTTGGAAAAGGTGGGTGTCCATTGATATCCATATGGATCATTGGATTAGGATTAGAGAGATAACTCTCCAAGGATGGTAAATAATAATAGGAGTCTGAGATAGGTAGAGTTAAAGCACAACTATCGTATAGGAATAGCCGGGAGCCTCCTATAACATAGGAGATAAACACAAGGTCATGTGAGGAAGAGTAGAGGAGATAATCCCTATGAAACTCGACCAAGCATAGCAGATTGAGCGTATTTGGGTTTTTTTTCTTGAAGTGAAACTGACTCATCTGGCATTAGTCCTCTACAAATTTTGAACTCAGTTGAAGTTTTCCTGAAGTGATACTGGCCCTCTTGGCATCATTGCTCTAGAAGCTTCGTACTTAGTTTGAGATTTTATGAAGTGACACTGGCCCTTTTGTAAATAGTCCTCTGGAAGAGATTTGAAATATGTTATCCTTCCCATTCTCTCCATCCCAATTTTTTAATGTACCCCCCAGACATTGACTGTGAGTTAGTATCCATAGTTTCTTTTCCTAGGTATCTTAGAGGTGACTACAGGGGGGTTTCTTGTGGTACCTGAGGCAGACGTCGTATCAAAATTTTCAGTACTATTGGAGGGTGCCCCACGAAGTAAGGGTAATTGATATGAATAAGTTTGGTTAGTGGAGGTTAGGGAAACTTATTTTCACTCCTTCATTCATTAGTCTCGAGACTTGATCAACCTGTGCCAGTATCTCAAAGGTCCCTTCCCACTTTTTCATTGCTTTGGACTCGGGACCTCATTCACCCGGGATGAAGTTTTGAAGAAGTTGTTTGTTTGTGATGTTTATCTTAGGAATTTTTACTTTGTATAGTTAGCCTTAGGTTGTGTCAATATCACCTATTTTGGATGATTTATTCAGGGTGGTCGACCAACATCTCCTCTAGTCGGGAAGGACCTTTAGTATTTCTCTTGAAATCATGGAGCCATTTCCTAGTAGGCGTACGTTTTTATACCGTTGGTTCAACAAAGCCAATGTGTGAGAATTTTTCAAGTGAGAACAAGCCTACAATGGACAAATCTATGCATGAACAAGCCTACATTTCCAAAGTTCTTGAGGATACCAACCAAGGTACCCCTTCTGACAAGGGTTCTTATGCTTTTCATTTCTTTGGAAATGTTGGTACCCCCTTGATGGCCACTTTGAACATTCTTGGGTTGAATGTAGGACCACTGGTTTGGTCGTGGACCACTCTAAATTTCCCAATTTCTCTTGATGCTTCTCAGATAAGCACTTTATTTTATGGGCATCATATGGATGTTGATCCTTTACCCTCTGCATCCACGAATTCTACTCCTTCTCCTTCTCCCTCTTCTGGTGAAAGTAATTGTACTAGTAACCAAAAGTCTAAAAGGAATAGGAAGAGGAAGAGTAAGAATAAGAAGTATCCAACCTCTGTGAATCATGTTGGATATGTGCCACCAACCTTTTCTAGTCATGCTGGGGGAAAAATTATAGTCCTTGCAATTCATACTAGCATCAAGTCTCCAACCTCTACAAGTCATGTTGGAGAATCATGTCCAACCTCTCATGTTGGAGACTCATTGCCAAACTCTGTGAGTCATGTTGGAGACATGCACCCAACCTCTTCTATTCATTTTAGGGGAAAGAAACCAATCGATATGAGTTATGCTAGAAGAATGAAACCAGGACCACTGGTTTGGTTGTAGACCACTTTGAATGTCTTGAATGCTCTTAATTATTCTTAGATAAGAAATTTATGTTATGGGAATCATATGGATGTTGATCCTTTCCTTTCTAAATCCATGAATTCTACTCCTTCTCCTTCACCCTCTTAAAGTGAAAGTCTTGCTACTAGTAAGAAAAAGTATAAAAGGAATAGGAAGAGGAAGAGTAAGAATAAGAAGTCTCCAACCTTTGTGAATAATGTTGTAGACATTCCACCAACTTTTTCTAGTCATGTTGGGGGAAAAGGTCTAGTCCCTACAAGTCATACTATCATCAAGTCGCCAACCTCTGCAATTCATGTTGGAGACCTGTCGCCAACCTCTGTGAGTCATGTTGGAGACCTGCACCTGGCCTCTGCTAGTCATACTAGGGGAAAGAAGCCACTCGCTATGAGTTATCTTGGATGCATGAAACCAACCTTTTCTAGTCATGTTGGAGTTATGTCTACAACCTTTGTAAGTCATGTTGAAGACAAGTCATCGACCTCTACAATTCATGTTGGGGGAAAGAAATAGAACTATGTGAATCATGTTGGGAGCACAACCCTAGTCACTGTGAATGATATTGACATTAATTCACAAACTGTAACCAGTCATGTTGGACTTATGTCAACAAAATCTGTGAGTCATGTTGAAGACAAGTAACGAATCACTGCAAGTCATGTTGGGGGCATGTCGAGTGGAACATATGCTATCTATTTCAACATTAAATTTTCAAGGTGCCAACATTGTATGTGTAGGTCTAGAGCTCTAATCTAGCCTATCCTATCCTAATATAATGCCAATAAACTCAAATAATGAAGAGATTTAATTTAAATTCATAGAGTAATCTACAACTATGAATGGTGAGCTCATTATTCTAAGTAATCAAGTCTTGAAGAGAAATCTATCACTAAGAACAATTAGTCTAAGAAAGAAACTCTTTGAATAAGAAAGAAATCTTTGAATAAGTAAACACTCCTTCAACATCAATTATTCAAAGTGAACCCTATATTAAGAGGAACTCACAATTACTCTTATCTTACAGGGAGAAAACCCTATCCTTACGCTAGTCTGCTACAGTTTATAAACCTTGTGCAAAGAGATTCAAAATCAATCACTTGTTCTATCACACTGATACTGGAAAATACTCTGTACGGAATTAATAATTCATGAAATCATATAAACTCATAACTAGTTCTAGTTAAAAATCATAACTAGGATACAATTAAAAAAATCATAATTCAAAATCAACTCTGATCCTAGCATTATAATTCTGAAAATAAAGCGAATGGTTTATGTAAATATGCAAGAATCAATTGACCTAATATAATAAAGTAGATGTGGATAAGAGAAATGTTGCATAAGTGACTAGAATGTGGAATGATTTACAATTTTATAAACAGAAACAGAAATCTATGATAGCATAGATAAACAACTTATAAACAATTAAATTGCAACCTGCATAAAAAGCTGTTAGGTATCAGAATATAAACAAGTAAATATAGATGATTATAAATACTTTGTAATACACATACAATCCAAGAAGTGAGCTGCAACTTAGAAGAGATATACACAATGATACAATTTAAACAAGCAATTCGAAATTAGTAAGTGATAAAAGACAAATACATAAATATAAGTATATAATGATACACACAAGTTATCGATACCATTGGTGGGCTCCACAGATGGTCATGCCACTACTTCAAAGTAAAAACACAGTGACAGAATCAATATGACATTGATATTAATCACCAAACAGAGTTTACAACGAAATTGAAGATATTATCTGTGTGTATATACAAAAATTGTCCTCCTAGTGGAACATACCAAGAAGTATATATAGGGTGTGTACACATCTTGAGAGGTCGACCACTATAAGGGTCGACTCTCTCTAAAAAAAGAAATACATTAAATTCCATCAACATAAAGAATCTTGTCCAACAACCTCATGCGCTCAAAATAGAGGCCACTACAACTACCCAAGGCTGAATGCGATTAGCTACATAGATGGAGGGTGTGAGTGGGATCAAAACCCATGTTTCTGATTCTCCCATCGAAGCTCGTCGATATGCTATCCACCAACTCCATTGTGGTTTGACTGTCAGATCGAGTGTTGGATGAAGTACTGGATCGAGGGCTGGAGGGTCGGATCAAGGATGATGAATTGCTCTCAATCCGTCAACAATTTTAGGAAACAACCAAAATGAAACCTAATTGGGCATATTAGGCACAAAACCCATGTGCCAGATTTTTTGGATTCAACTTCATCCTCCCACAAATTGAGATTGAAGTTAACTACCTGGAAAAAGGGTCGGATGAAGGTACAAATGAAGGTCTAGATGAGGGTCTGGATGGAAGTCTAGATCACGTTTTTGGCCTGTTACAAGAAAATGAGAGATGTTAGGAAATCGTAATCACTCAATGGAAGATAAATTAACATAAAATCATTACAAAACGTTGATTACACATACATCATGTTGTTCCATGGTGAATTGATGCACAAAACCTAATAATACCTTTTAAAAGAGATAAATACAAATATAGAGTGTATAACTTCCATATGAAAAAGAGATTTGGACATAAAAAAAAAAGGCAAAACACAAAGTCATCATTTCCCCCATGCCTAAGAGTTTGGAGGTCCCTCTGCAACAAAAATGGGTCACCATACATCTCTATACTTGTGAAGGAGGGGGTAGATTAGATTTAGAGGCCTCTCCCTCATGTCCTGGATAATTTAACTTTGCTTGAAGGATAACATTTTCATGGTGAAAATGATGATCCATGGTTTCACTTTCTGCAAGATGTTGGATCAGCTGAGCATTCTCTTTTTGCAATTTCTCAAAAATTGGGAATTGATCAGATTGTTCAAGAGAGGAACGTTTAGGCTTCTTAGTAGATGTAGAAGGCATGTCATATTTGGTAGAATTTGTAGGAATCTGAGGAGAGGGTGTAATAGTGGACTTGTGAGGAAGACTAGGTGTGACAAGCTTAATATTGATTTCTTTGGCAGGCTCAAATTCTTTTGCATAATCTTCTATAAGTTTCTTGTGAAGGATTTCATGGTCATAGGACAATTGGATAGGATCTGTGGTAGTTGGAGGTTAAATCAAATTGCATAAAAGATTTGATCAGTGTCCAAGTCGAAGACTTGGAAATTATGATCATAAATTAAATTTGCCCTTTTAACAAGTGTAAAAGATAGATACACCACCTTTAGTAATCTTAATTCATCACTTCAATGAATATAATCAAACCCTAATGATCATACCTAAATGAAAATCGCATTTGTAGTTGCAACATTTATACAATACCTTATTTGGTACTCCACCCAGTCCTTCATATGGTACTACATCTAGTCCTCATGTATAGGTGAAAAACTATCCAATAGTAAGAAGACATTTTCCCATATTACTCAGATTGGAAGATTTCTGGCAGGCATGGTGAACAAGAGCATGGATAGGATTGTAAAATCCATCGTTAGTTTACTTTGTCATCAAAATGTAATTGTTACAAGGAATATTTGAGTGTAAGTAGTCTTCCCTTGTATTAGATATAAACAAAGATTGAAAAGAGAAACTGTAAAGTATAATGCACAACATGCTTATTAATTATACACACATAAAATTATGTCAACAGTATAAATCTTATCATGGAAATACAAATGACTATTAATATAATAGCTTGAGATATTGTAAAAAGACAATATGACATAATTTGACAGAGATCCTACTTACTCTTCTCATGGGCTTGTAATACAGATGGGTAGTGTTTAGCATTTGTTTTAGCTCGGGAAACCCCTCCCCCACTCCAATGTATTGTGACACTTCACAATCAAAGATATAGGAAACCGATCAATCCTCCCAATAGCCTAAGATTTATGGCTTCCAAGTGTAGAGATAAATTTCACACATTATCCTGACAAGACAGTTTAAAATATGGCCCCACCTGTAGGATATAACATCCTACATATAGTTAAGAAGAGGTAGTTGAGAGAGTCTCAATATTGTCTTAGAGTTAGTTCCCAATGGAATATTGATGGAGTTCATTTACCTTTTCTTAACCATGCATACTTCTTTTCAACTTTTCCTACAAGTAGTGTCATACATTAGGACACATTTTAAGATTAGGATTTTATTTATTGTTTGTCAAATCATCACCCTCTCTAGGTAGAATTCCCAGCTGCCAGCAAGCCTGTTCAATACTCCGATTGGTTTACCTAGTCATACCATAGGCCGGTACCCACTGCTAGCAGACCCGTTCAGTATCCCGATGGGTTAGCCTCTTACACCCTTTTACAACAAGGACTGGTCCACCATCTTTTAATATGTGTGTATGAATATTTCTTTTTGTAAGAATATGGGGAGGCAACTCTGAGTTTTTTTTTTTTTTGACTAGGATGGTATTTGAGTTAGAGGATGATTCTTCTTTATGCATTTCTTATAGATTGTCCTGATGTAAGGGATACTTAAGTGGGCATATCCATTCTGAAGATATGGTACACTCATGAATTTTTAATGTGTGGTGGATGGTACCATTGGAATATAACAAAAAGGAATATATAGTCCTTACTCATTTTCTTCTATTTGAAGTTATATTGATGTTTCCATGGTTAACCACTAATCATACCTTCTTGCTACTCTTTCATAAAGATACTTTACTCACCTACTCAGGGTTCTTGTGGAAATTGTACTAGTAACCTCTAGGTTTGATAAGACAAAGTGTCACTTCCTTACGTCCTCTAGTGGTGGAGGTTATGAGCAACTTCCATGAAAGATTCCTTGAGAGAAAGGAAGATAGAAATCTAAAAAAATGGCTAATTTAAAGAAAACAGTTTCTAATCATGATAAGAATATTCATTATTCAATTGGTGCTTAAGAAGAAAACAAAGTTTAATCATAGAAACATATCGTTATGAAGTAAAATACTTCCCTTTCTGTCTCCTTGGAGTGGTTCACTTATTGTTAGATGAATACCTGAAAAACGTTTCTAAAACTGTTTGTGAAAAAACACACTCTAAAATATCAAAAACTGATGAGATCAATGAGATCAAGTCACATGAACATGTATCTCATATTTCTTTTATTAAAAATAAAATGTAAAATAAGGTTGCATTAGACTTTAAGATAAACTAACAACATGCAACCTTTATTTATTATCCTACTCTACCTAAAAAGAAAGGAAAATCTTTATTCAAGTGTAAGAACTTTTCCATTGTAACCATATATGAAGCAAGATAAGAAACATACATGTTATAACCCAATATTTCATAGGATCAATTGGTGATTGCAGATTTTTACTCTTGATGTAGTTTGTTTGGAAATAATATTTCATTCTTGCAAATTATTTTCAAAAAGAAAGAAAAGAAAGAAAAGAAAAAAACAAAAGAAAAAGAAAAGAAAAGAAAGAAAAAGAAAAGAAAAAGAAAACAAAACAAAGAAAAAGAAAAGAAAAGAAAGAAAAGAAAAAGAATAAAAGAGGGCATAAAAGAAAATGAATAAAAGCCCCATGCAATAATAATGACTTGATCCATATAGTTTAATCATGGTTAGGTCTTTTAAATTTATGTTGATAGGCTTAGTGAATAAGACTTGGCTAAACTTTTTAATCCTAGCCAAGTAGATAGGTTAGTTAGTGAATAAATTTGACCAAATTATTTAAACTTGGTCAAAAATCCCTAGGATAGAGTAATTTCTTAGTCCAACAATTTAATCTGGGCTAAATGTGTAGGTAGGTAGAATAGAACATAGGCTAGCCAATTTTTCTTCAATAAAACATGCATGATGATTGATGAAAATTCATGATTTGGATGTTTGAAGTGTGTTTCCTAACCCCATGGTGAAAAAATGCAAGGGAAGAGGTGAAAAACCCACAAAGGAGCACTATCCTAAGTTTCCACTTTGTATTTTGATTCGCGCTCGAAGATTAAGAAGTGCGCACAGATCTATGGTGGATCCATCAACGCCGAGAGCTACAGTTGAAAGGAAATTCCAGACCCCCCTGACTGTTCTACCTTTAACGGTGGGGAGGGGGGGGGGAGGGTTCTTATATGGAGACTAAAGATCACACATAGATCTATGGTTGACCTAGCGACGCTTAGATCTACGACCAACAATAGATTCCGGACCCCCCCCCCGATAGTTCTACTTTTAATGGTGGGGGGGGGTCCAATATGGGCGGTTTTCCCTAGTGGGCCCCTTCCTAACATGTCTCCAATCCATTACATCGGACCGCCTCCGCTCCAAACCATTTACTTCCTACCCCCCCTCTGACATACTACCATACTGACATTCCTATACCATCGCCACCTCATGATGTCACATCCCACTATCTCCTCTTATAAGTCCCGTCTTATTACTCTGACAATGTATTCCCCTCCATTCACCTGTCACATGTCACATCCATTTCGCCCATATTCCAGTCACCACCCTCCACGTCACCCTGGCACACCTGTCACCCATCCTTCACTTGCCACCTCATATCCTGAGTGATCTATTGGCCATTTATTACAAGCTATCATATCCGTTAGTCTGTTGACCTATCCCCCGCACCCAACGGATACCCGTTCGCCCAATTTTAACCCCGTTTCTACCATTTGCGCACTATTCACACTCTCCGCACACCAGAAACTCATTTTTACCTCACTATTTCAGTCAACGATCCAGCCATAGCCATTACCCGCTAACATTTTTTGTTTCAATTGTAGGTACCTTTGAAGTGATGGTGCCAAAATCTAAAAAATCAGAGTTCGATGAAAATCCATTCCTCCCGCCTCTTGTTGATCTCGATTGGATCCCACTAGCCGATAAAGACTACCTGATCTTAGAGACCAGGTGTGAATTCGATCTTGCCGAATTGCATTCCTGGTTCAAGGATACTTTCCTGGATCAAAGTGACACGATTGGGGTCTGGGAGTCCAATATCCCCCTGTATATGTTTCCCCAAATCCACCATTTTCCCAAGTTCTCCCTCAAGTTACAGACGCATTACCTTCCCGATCAGAGAGCCATTGTTTCATCGTCTGGAGAAACCCTTTTCACTATCACACCCAATTCTATTGATCAAATGATGCAAATATCCAGAGTCGAATCTGCCTCTCCTTTCACCCTTGAAGTTCTAACTGAAAAGTACTAGAATCTGTCTTTTCCCCAGAGAGCTCATATTTTTGAGTTTTTCTTCCCATAGGATGCTCAATTCCCCAAGAAAAATCCCCCTTACCATTCCTCCATGTTTTTAGAAAAGGGAAACCAAATCATCTCATCGTTATGTTGTCTGCTCGGTTATTTCTCAGATGAATGGGTAGATGACCCCATCTTGGGTTTCCTATCAATTTTCTCTGCTGAAGAAAAAACCACCACCCAGTTCGACTACAATAGTTTTCTAGCCGAGAACATGCACAGACATATTTTCAAATTCACCATAGAGGGCATGTTCCGGTATTCTTCAATACTGGCTTACATGTTCATGTTCTTTCAAGAAGACAGGTTCTCATTCCCTATGTAGAAAATGGACCAAGATGGTAAACCAGAGTGTGTCACCTCTTGGACTTCGTTGCTAAGAAAAAACTCCATCAAGTTTAATTTCAAGCAATTTATTGAGAAGTTTTACCACCCAGTGGTAAGCATGCTCAATGGTAGAAAAGAGTCGAGGATAAATGAGGAGGTCCAAAGAATATTATACCTCTCAGACCTCACCAAGACTGGAGACTGGTATTTGTATCAGAATCACATAGAGATCAGAGTATATGGGTGTGAGTTAGCTCCCTATAAGCTACCCAAATACGTGCCTGTAAGAATATTCGCCTTGGTGTACATTAGAAAAATGATCAATTCAGACGATATACATTTTGTATCTCTGAAAAAGAAACAACAAATGAGAATCAAAGGGAAGATAGGACCCTTTATCTACAACAGTCGAGCTGCCAGGGAAGAGGCAGACAAACTATTAAAAGAAATGAAGTTCGACACAATTTTCCTATGGCACTATGATCTGTGTGGGATTATTGCAGAGATGATATTGAAGAACAAAATTTCTCCATATGCTCATGCACTCAAACCAGAGATCGAGATATTTGAAAACTAGACGAAGTGGGAGGTAAACACTCTGGAAGACATAGAACCACAACCCATTCCAGTTGTCATCTCACAAACCACTACACCACAGGTACCTAAGGAGAAAAGACTTATGAAGGATGTATCACCTTCAGTCACTGAAGTGTCAACAGAGGACTTCCAGGTGTATAAGAAAAGGCCTAAGACTGCTCACACTACTGACAGGTCTGGAGAGGAAGTGACCCAGTCTACCACAATAGCTGAGGGGGAGAATTCATCACCTTTCTCAAGAAGTCATTAGATGATGTCTACTTATTCCTCAAAGAAGAAGACTGTTACCACTATGATTACCCAAGCTCCACCAGGATCTACAAAACTAAGAATTTTTGAAAAGTATGATTTGATTAAGAAGAAAAATGAGATGCTAACCAGCAACACCTATGTTCAGTTCTAGAAGCAAACGTCCACAACATAGATTGTTATCATCTTTTGATACAGAGAAGGGGAGAATGCACATGGCATTTTTGCAGGCACAAGTGCCCCATCCAAAAGAAATCACTGATTACAAGAGGGCTACATTGGATTTTAACACCAGAGATGTACATCCAACTGATCAGATGGATCTACACAGGTAGACTGGAGAAATAATTTTCTCAACATTAGCCAATGCTTCCACTTCTGCTGCCAAATTATAGGTTTCTCTGAATAATGTTCAAACCCAATTAAAGCTGGAGAAAATATCATCCTTTGCAAAGGATAACAAGATTAAGTCCTTAGAATAATTGGTGCTCAAAATTGGGTATGACCCCTCAAATGTGAAATTAGTTGAGGAGATGCTCAAGAAAAAGAATGCTGCCATAGCATCTTTGAGGAAGAAACTAAAACTTCCACCTATAGAAGACTCATAGGCCAAAGAGATGGCTGAGACAGAAGGTGAAAAGGAAGAGATGCTAAAGTTGATCATGGAACAAAATGCACAGATAAAAGAGATGGAAACATAGATGGAGAGGCTAGTAAAAGAGAAGGAACATGCAACACCCATGGAAGTCATCCCACTGAGTGTAGTTCCCCTCAAAACAAAATCATCAACAACCACCACAGCAGAAATTCCATCAGCCACCCCACTGACAGATTTGGAAAAAACTGTAGAGCTAGCAAAATAAATGGAGGAGATGAACCTACAAGGAACATAAATCAATAGACTGAACAAAGAGATTGAAAATATCCAGGAGCTCAAGTTTTCCTACCAAACAAGCTACAACATTGAGAGGCAAACATCAGAAAAGATCAAGCAGGAAATACATCAGCTGCAAAAGCAAACAGTGGGAGGCAAAACAATGTCAAAAGATAAGGAGAACATTTGGATGGATATCTCCAAATCCATAAATGAAATATGGCCCATGGTGCAAATCATGTTTGAACAACATGAACTAGTGTTGAGGAGTATGCAGGCCATAGACAAGATAAAAGGAGAGCTGGGGGAAATTCCCACAAAAGCTAATGAAATCGTTAAGTTTCTGAATTCAAAAACTAGGGAAGAGATGGAAGACCTGAAGATTGAAGACATAACATAAACTATCCTCGAGGTCAAAAGATTTCTGACCAAAAGACGATTAATGTTGTAGCTAGAGGAGAAATTCCAGAACATGGATATCAGGGTTCAAATATTCTTCAGCAAGATTGATGTGTTATAGAAGAAATGTCTTCCTGGTTTGTTGGTTCTAAATGATAAGCTAATGACCTTTTCTAACTACAAACATAACATTACCATGGTGGCCAAGGACAATTCCAAGTTTTTAGGAATTTAGGGTAACATAACAGGCAAGGTATTTCTAGAAACTCTGCAGTTGGACCTCAGTATGCAACACGAAATCAAATATATTTTCATCACCAAGGCGACTTTTTCCAAATATACATAAATGGATGAAATCTGTTGAAGACTACTCAATGTAACCATTCCCAGTCAGCAAAGATGGGAGGATCTGTGCAATTTGATCGAATGAGAGATGAGGTGTACCATTCGAGTCAGCATGCAGAGCAGTCAAAGTGACGTGAATGATTCACTAATGGCCTTCCCCAAAATGAGCATGAAGGATACACCAGATCATCATCAGTTCCTATATTTTTGTATCTTGTTATCTAGTCAGTTAGATTTAGAATCTTCCACATCCTGATCATTAATGACAGGGTTGTTTGTAATTTTTGTTATGAATACTTCAAACTTCGAAGTACTGAGGGTTGATCTTTACGCCCAAGCAAGATGTAAGCACTGTAATTTTTTATCAGAGATCTACCAGTAATAAAAGGACATTTCACAGGATTCCTATGTGTTAGCTGTTGGTGATGTTTTCTTCTCTCAGTTGAATGGTTTTTCCTATCTTCATAATCATTTAAGTTTTCTATATCTGATCATTTAAAATAAGTTGAAGTTGCATAATTTATCTTTGTATACTCTGTTTCTGGCTTTTAAAGATCTAAATGTTTATCTTCTGATGTTATGATTAAGAAATTCTTAAATGCTTCTTGGTTATAATTGATTATCTCATCTTTTCTGCTATCCATCATTTAATTCTAAAGAATCTAATAGTTGCATTATCCTGCCCTGTGAGAATACCTTATATAAATATGTACGTCGATCTCGAGCTTTATAAAACAGACCCCATAGCCCAATGGATGCGTAAGCGAAATTTCAACCATTTTTATAAAACAAACAACACAGTCTCATTTATTTAACTAGCCTAACATCTAAAATCTAAAACAAATTTAAATTTTACAGAGAGATCCCTCTCTGAAATTGGAAGGGCTAGATCCCAGTGTCGAAGTGGTTGGATAAAGTTACCTCTAGTAAATTTCTTCTACCTAGCGACAACCTCTGGGAATTTACAGAGGGATAACAATACCCATATCCACATATGGAAAAGTTACTGTAGTGATTACCTGGATATGAAGAACCAACCAAACTACTTGTTTTTCCATTAGAAGGTGTTGAAGAAGAGAATAGTATTGTGGCCTGATGACTTCTTGAAACCAAATTTCAATGTAATCTTGATTTTCATCAACAATAATTTCTATTCTCTCCTTCATCATGCCATGCAGATCTTCTTCTTCTGGATGATTGGTTTCTAAATTATATAAAGGATTTGCTAAGAACTCCTCAATATCAGGTTTTAATGGTCTCTCTCCATCTGATGTAGTCTCCATTTTTTCAGCTCCTTCTGAAGTTTGGAAAATAGAATCTTTTTGTAGATCATGGGACTTTGGTTCTTTTATCATTTTTGAAGAGGTATATAAGTTATTGACTATTTTCAATATATGTTCTTCCTGAAAATGTGAAATCCCAGCTGCTGCTAGGATTTGAGAGAGTTCTTCCAAACTAATGGTCACCTTTGAATTCATTCTACTGGGTTATGGATCTTGCCTCACACAGGGATTAGTGTTCGGGGTTCTTAAAACAACCATTTTTTTTATTATTATATATATTTTTAAGATTTTAATCACAACTACCTAAAAAATGAAATACATATTTAAAGCAGATTTGTACAAACCAAACACACCACAATTGCATAAAATAAATCACACTTGCAGGAAAGAAATCAAAGCGTAAAATAAAATACGATTGCAGCAACAAAATCAAACTCATACGTGTATGAAATTAAACACACTAGAAGGAAAAATAAACACACTTTGCGAAAGGGAAGCACACTTGCATGAAAGAAATAAAACTTGCATAAAATAAATAAAAAGAAAGCACTCTTGTTGTAAAATAAGCACACTTGAAGGAAAACTAAATTGCGGAAAAGTAAACACACCTTGTAGGAAAGATAAAACACACTTTCGTAGGAAAATAAACACGCTTGCAGAAAAGTAAATTTCAAGAAAGTAAACACACTAAGAAAAGTAAACAAACAAAGAAAAGTGAGAAAACTTGCAGAAAAAGTAAACACTCTTGCAGAAAGGGAATAACAAGGATTTGGAGAAACCCACTAAAATGGATGCACAGGTTCTTACCTCTCGTCTTAAAGTTTCTCATCCCCCTTGTTGTATAATTAAATTCAACTTACCTACCTATGCTCTAATCCATTTACCAACTCCTCGACAATGGCACCAAAAATGTCGAGTGAAATATATGCTATCTATTTCGACATTAAATTGTCAACCCGGGGCTCATAGACTTCGAGGTGCCAACACTGTATGTGAAGGTCTAGAGATCTAATCTATCCTATACTAGCCTAATCTAATTCCAATAAACTCAAATAATGAAGATCTTTAATTTAAATTTACAGAGTAATCTATGACTATGAATGGTGAGCTCATTATTCTAAGTAATCAAGTCTTGAAGAGAACTCCATAACTATGAACAATTAGTCTAAGAAAGAAACTCTTTGAATAAGCAAGTAATATTTGAATAAGTAAGCATGCCTTCAACACCAATTCTTCAAACTGAACCCTATATTAAGACAAGCTCACAATTACTCTTATCCTTACACTAGTCTACTACAATCTATAAACCTTGTGCAAAGAGATTCAAAATCAATCACTTGTTCTATCACACTGATACTGAAAAATACTCTGTACAAAATTAATAATTCATGCAAGGCTATAAACTCATAACTAGTTCTAATTAAAAATCATAACCATGATATAATTAAAAAAAATCATAATTCAAAATAAACTATGATCCTAGCATTCTAATGATAGAAATAAAGCAAAACATTTATGTGAATCTGCAAGAAGCAATTGACCTAATCTAATAAAGTAGATATGGCTAAGAGAAACACTGCATAAGTGACCAAACTGTGGAATGATTTACAATTTTATAAACAAAAATAGAAAGCTATGACAACATAGGTAAATAACTTATAAACAATTAAATTGCAGCCTGCATAAAAAAGTGTTAGGTATCAGAATATAAAAAAGTAAATATAGATGATTATAAATTCTCTGTAATACACATACAATCCAAGAAGCGAGCTGCAAGTTAGAAGAGATATACACAGTGATACAATTTAAAGAAGAAATTTGAAATCAGTAAGTGATAAAATCCAAATACAGAAATATAAGTATATATTGATATGCACAAGTTACCCAGACCACTGGTCCCCCCCCCCCAGACATTCGTGGCACTACTTCAAAGTAAAAACACAGTCACAAAATCAATATGACATTGATATTAATCACCAAAACAAAGTTTACATTGAAATTGAAGACAATGCCTGTGTGTATATATAAAAATCATCCTCTTGGTGGCACAGACCAACAAGTATTTATAGAGTGTGTACACAACTTGAGAGGTTGACCACTAGAAGGATCGACACTCTCTAAAAACATAAATACATTAAATTCCATAAAAAAAAGCATATTGTCCAACAACCTCATGCACTCCAACTAGCGGGTGCTGCAACTAACCAAGTATGAAAGCAATGAATTCCATAATTGAAGGGGGTGAGTGGGCACAAAACCCATGTTTCTGATTCTCCCATCGAAGCCCGCTAATATGCTAACCTCCAACTCCACTGCGCTCCAAGTGCCGAATCGAGTGGCAAATGGAGTGCTAGATGGAGTACCAGATTGAGGGCTGGAGGGATGGATCGAGGACCATGAACTTCTCTCAATATGTCTGAAATTTTAGAAAATGGCCCATGTGGGACCTAATTGGGCATGTTAGGCACAAAACCCGCATGCTGGATTTTTCGGGTTCAACTTCATCCTCCCAAAAATTGAGCTCGAAGTTCAATGGCTGGAAAAAGGGTCGGATGAAGGTTCGGATAAAGGTCTGGATGAAGGCTTGGGTGGAGTTCTAGATCACGTTTTTTTCCTGTTGCAAGAAAATGAGAGATGTTAGGAAATCGTAATCACTCAATGGAAGATAAATTAACATAAAATCATTACAAAACTGTTGATTAAGGTTGGTTGTCATTGATGTCAACCCTTGAAGAAAGCCCCATAACACAAATGTTGGGTAATGGACCGAAGATTGTTTGATGTAAAGCTGACTTGTTATTTTCTTGTCATGGTTGATAATAAGTAGAAATGGATGAAATCCAAAGTGGTCCCCTTATGGTGAAAGTTCTCGCGGGAAGACGCTTTGCGGATTGAGTTATCCTAGAAGTATGGTTAGAGAACCCATGCTTATTTGTGGAATAATGAGATGAACACAAGTGAAGTTTTCAGTGAAACTATCCTATATGGATAGTTCTTTTCATTCCATTTCCGGTGGTATGTGGAACGTCACATAACTCCTCACGGTTAGAGATTTATGGCCATGATAAGTTGGAGAACCCAGGTTTGGGTAATGGACCCAAGTTTGTTTGATGGATAACAATATGAGTTTTGATATATTTTGAGGTAATACTATTCTATATAGATATTACATGTCATTCCATTTTTGGTGGTATGTGGAACACCACATAACTCCTCACAGTTTGAGAGTTATGGCCTTATGAAGTTGGAGGACCCTCATATATCATCTAGAAGCCCCAAAAGGTCAAAGTAGTCAAAGTGGTTTAAGAGATTTTAAAAGGTAAATAATAAAGTGAAGTGATTAGTGTACTATAATTCAAAGTGAATAGAAAATAAATTAATTCAATAGTAAATTTAATGGAGAAATTAGAAGTGGGTTAACCCTAAAATAAGGAAAGTGGGCAAAGTGACCTAGAAGATGTTTTTAAGGAAGCTACTTGGAGAGTATAAATAAGAGGCAAGGCTCTCTCATTTAAGAAACACTTGAAAATATTGAATACCTATAGGTGTCTAAGGTAACCAAAGGATATCTAAGCCGAATTTCAGAGGAAAGTGAAGAAAAGAAGGCCGGGAGTCAAGGAAGGATAAATACTTTTGATGATGCTTTCTAAGGTATGTTTTTTTCCAGGTCATCTCACCATTTTCACAATAACGTTTTTTATAGAATGATTCAGATGGTGAAATTGCTATTCCATTGAGGAAACATATCCATGTATCTTTGGTAAACAATTCAACTTGTGGGTCATTGTATTTTTGGAGTTACACTCCATGGAAAATAGGGTTTGTGGCTAGTCCTGAAACTAGTCAAAAATAGGTGTTTCGGGTAAACACGTCATAAATTCTTCATAATAGATCCAAATTCAGTAAGAAAAAATGTGTTGGATAGAGTACAGTATTTAGTATTCTTTGTAACAGTTTCATATCAATTCAACAAATATTTCTTTCGGGGAACTCTCTACAAGGTCGCTCTCTAGAATAAGCCAAAATTCAGCAAGGTGTGCCATTTTTGCCATAAATCCTTTTAGGAGAGGTTACAAGTAGTGACACCTAGAGGAATTGCATAAAAAACACTAAATAACATTGTGTATCAGTTTCATATCTTTATTCATTATAGGTACAAAGTTATGTTTATTTCAAGTTAGGGTTGTTGACTAATCCAAAACTAGTCTTGTGAGACTAAAGAAACGTTTGATGAAAATGCTAGTCTCTTATTGTTAAAGTTAAGGAAGGTTTGCAGGTATGTGACCATATACACCAGGTCTCTTACAGAGTTAAAAATCATATTTGGATGATGAAATTGATGAGGGATTTTGGTCGATGTACAAGTTGGGTACATGCTTGAGACAAGTAGTTGATAAGTTGGAACATACATGAGGTGTATAGTTGATGATGTTGGTACATATTGATGAGTCATAGTTGATGAGTAATTGACAAATGATTGGTACATACTTGGTACATGGTTGGTTGCATTTTTTTATGGTACAGGTTGATTACAGATTGTTTGGTACAGGTTCATTACAGGTTGATGTACAAGTTGATGCATGGTTCAGGTTTATTGGTACATTTTTACAGCGGTTTATCTCACAGTGATAGTGTGATAGAGGTTCCATCATTCTAATTCTACTTTAGGGTGGTTGGATGGGGAAAGGATAGGTGGTTGTAGCCACCTTCCATTTGTAGCCAGAGAACATAGGGGGTTGTAGCCTCCTTCTAGTTGTATCCAGAGAATTGGGGAGTTGGAGCTTCCCTCAGGTTGTAGCCTGAGAAACTAGGGGGTTGGAGACTCCTTCTAGTTGCAGCTGGAAAACAAAGGAAGTTGGTGCTTCCTATGAATGTAATTATTCAAGAAATATAAGATAAAGCATTCTATGGTTTTCTCTCGATTTGGGTTTCCACGTAAAACACTGGTGTACTGTGTATGTGTGTGATTGTTAATTTCTTGTTGCTCATTATTGGATAATAATTCTACATTGATATAACACTTGGATTATTTGGAGAAAAAGAATTATAATTATTCTATTATTGATTCACCCCCCCTCTCAGTAATCCAAATACATTAAATTCCATCAACAAAAAACATATTGTCCAACAACCTCATGTGCTCAAAATAGTGGGCGCTAAAACTAACCAAGTCTGAATGTGATCAGTTCCATAGCTGAAGGGGGTGAGTGGGCACAAAATCGATGTTTCTGATTCGCCCATCGAGGCCCACAAATATGCTAACCTCCAAATCCATTGTGCTCCAAGTGCCGGATCGAGTGGTAGATGGAGTACCGTATTGAGGGCTAGATCGAGGACCATGAACTTCTCTCAATCAATCCAAAATTTTAGAAAACGGCCCAGCTGGGACCTAATTGGGCATGTTAGGTACAAAACCCATATGTTGGATTTTTCGGATTCAGATTCATCCTCCCAAAAATTGAGCTCGAAGTTCACTGCCTGGAAAAAGGGCCAGATAGAGGTCTGGATGGAGGTCTACATCACGTTTTTGTCTTGTTGCAAGAAAATGAGAGATGTTAGGAAATCGTAATCACTCAATGGAATATAAATTAACATAAAATCATTACAAAACACCGATTACACATACCTCATGTTTTTCTATGGAGAATTGATACAGAAAGCTTGATAATACCTTTAAAAAGAGCTAAATAAAACCATAGAGCGTATAACTTCCATATGAAAAAGAGATTTGGGCATAAGAAAAATAGGCAAAACATAGAGTCATCAGGGCATGAGTCTATTCACTACTAGTCATACTGGACAAATGTCACAAACCTCTGCAATTCATGTTAGAGATCAACACCTAGCCACTGCAAGTCATGTTGGGGGCATTGATAATGTTGAGAAACCTAGACATATAGGATGTAAGTCCAAGTTACCTTGTAATCTTTGCAAGGGATATTACCTTACTCATTTTTTCCATACTATTTCCATGATACAAATATATTGGTCCTTGTTTGAAGGCCCTTCTAGTTTTCAGTCATTTTTTATTTCCCAACAATCTATTCAATCATTGGTTGATGAAGTGGTTGTGTCGATTCAATATTCAAATGATTCCACTCTCGTTTTAGGGGGTGATGCATCTCTTCACCATGTTGTCTAACATCCTATTCAACCAATGGTTGGGGAAGTATTCATGTTGATGAAATCTTCGACCGATCCCACTTTTCTCTTGGAGAGTGACGAGTCTACCAAAGTGGTCTCACCGATGCAACCTTTAGCTAATCCCACTCTTCTTTCGAGGAGTGATGTGTCTTTTGGATATTTATTTAGCATTTCCAGTTTAGCACCTTTTGAACAAGGGGTCATTCCACTCTCTTTGAGTATGATCCCTCCAAGTCCTAGTTTGGTTTCCTTTTATTGGAATGATGTTATTAAACCTTATATTCCTTCTTCTACACCTTTCCAGATAAGGGTTAAAGTTAATTCAATGGGAATTTACTTATCTATTGTAGATGAAGGATCCTCTGCAATTATTTTACCCTCCTCGACTTGGTAAGCATTGGGTTCTCCTAAGCTTGTGTCAGAAACCTATGAGATGATTGATTTCATTATAACACCTAATGAATGTATGGGGATTCTTCCTCAGTTTCCTATCACCTTTGGTGGGAAGAATGTTCTAGTCAATCTATTAGTGGTGCCTATCCCTTTAGATGTCAATATGTTGGAAAATTGGTTTTCATTGGTGTCAAATTTAGAAGAAGTCTAGAATCCTCTAGAGGTAATGGCTATAATTGAAGAAGCCTCCTAAGTGGTCCCCTTATGGAATATATTTAAGCATGGCCCTCACATGAATATGCTTTAAAGAAATATACAAGAAGCCCAAAGATGTGGTCATGAATCCTGAATTTGTTTGAGGAAAAAGAGGATGATGGACTCAACTAATTCATTTAAATATCTCATAGATGGATGGTCCTTGTCATGTCATTTCCAATGACAGGTGGTACACCACATGGTTCTTCATGGTTGAGGAGATATGCCCTCTTGAATACGGAATCCCTGAAGTATGGTTAATAATCCCTAAACAATTGTATCAAGAAGTGACAAGCTGACCCTAAATTAATTAAACGAGGAAAATTTGTTGCAAACAAGAAGTTACAAGTCGGCCCCATTGCAATGAATATTAAAATAAATATTAAGGATATTGTTTCTAAAGTCGCCCCTAATGTAATAATCACTGAAAATTATTTTGAACTTTATTTGGGTCAAGTCGGCCCAAAAGAGGGTTCCAGATCTAGTATAAATAAGGAACCTATAAGTTCATTTGTAACATCAACTCAAGTGATTTTTATCTAAGATAACCAAGCAAATCTGAGGCGAATTTTAGAGGGAATATGAAGTGAAGAAGGGAAAAATTCCAAGCGAGGATGAAGTATTGTGATGATGTGTTCTAAGAGGATCCAAATTCTTTGAGACCAATTGCATTGAAAATAGTACAGTCTGTAGTATGTTGTGTGCAAATTTTAGAACACGATATAAAATATTCATCATGTGGCATTCTCTACAAGTTCTCTCTCTGGAATAGGCTAGAATTCAACAAGGTCTACCATTTTCTCTATAACTCATTTTCAGGGATGATTCAAGAAGTGGAACTTGGAGGAATTTTAGAGAAGATATTATAGAAGATTGAGTACAAGTTTCATACCTTCATCCATTATAGGTACATAGTTATACTTGTTTAAATTTAAGGTTTGTGACTGTTATAATCCAAAAATGCCTTACCTATGCATACAAGACATTGGCCTTTCCACTTACATACTTTTCCAAAATACTGTTGAGACTCGTTCTTAAAAACATATTTTTTGGATAGCGTATGCACCCTGATGCACTAATATTCCACGTACATATGTGTGTTGCATGCTAGTTAGCCTTCTGTTGGTTCTCTCTTCCCTTATTGGGTTTTCTGACTTATTGACCCAGGGTTCATGTCATTCGGGGTTCCAACAAAGCCTCTAAAACTATCGACCCTCCTGGTAAACCAAAAGGAAACACAACACCCAGAAAGTACTGCGTAGTCTCACCTGAGATAGCTTTAAATGGGTGGCTGTAAGACTTAGGTGTTTACAGCCTAGGACAGAGTAGGGGATAGGGGTTTCTCGGATAAGGTTAGATACCGTGAGCTGTAAGGGAGAGTACTTATTCCTTGGATTCACATACGAATATCCAACAGCTTAATTAAAGTTAAGTATAAGCAGATTCATAACAATGTATTAACTCATTCATCAAGTTTAACCATCAATTGTTGAAAGAAAGAAGAATCATGCATACATTTAACACATTACATGATTATTACCGTGGTTCACCCCCTCCTAGGCCACATCCACAAAGATTTGGATCTTGGCTCTTGTATTATGATACTTCTACATTTTTGGTGCCTCGTGCTTACAATTCTCCACAAAATAGGGTAAGATCTATGTGAGGTGAACTAGATCACACCAGGCTCCATGGCCTGTGGTCTAATCCTCATATCTACCTCTCCTTGGGTCTCCTTTTCTCAACAACTTACAAAATCGGTTCGTACCACTCAAAATATTACAGAGAATTGCTAACAACTACTAACTAACCCCCTATATGATACTTTTGTATCTATATTTATACATTTCAGGCTCTTCATCCTTTTACAGAATATTACAAAAACCCTAACCCTTCTTACGTTAGGTCTTTCTCCCATACGCGTGTTGCTCCTCCTCCAACTATCTCTTTCCTTTGTGCACACTTTCTTGCATGCACACGTGTTGCTCTTCTGCCAGTTTTTATGATCATTCTTCTTTCCTCTTCGGCCTGGTGCCAACAGGCCCCCAACACTAACATGTGACTCATCCCTAGTCACCTAGTTTCTTTGTGTTTCCTTGATCTCCTTGGTGATCGTCTGGAACTGTTCCTGCAACTTTTCTTCTTTTGTCAGTGCCTGTGCGGTTTTCTCCTTGATGGTGTCGACTATCTAGGCTTCCACTTCCTTTCTCATTAGTCCTACGCATTCTAACTGAGTTTGTGTTGTCTAGTTTCTGGCTTCTTCTACCTGCGCGAGTACTTCTGCTACCCATTCCTGCAACGATTCTATTTGAGCCTGACGCTCCTGTTTTTGTGTTTGCGCAGTGATAAGTTCTGCCTATATCTTCTTCATATCTTGCATTCCCTTGACTCGTTCTGGAATTGGTATGGTCTTCTATCGCTTCTTGAGTTATTGGATCGTTGTGTTGATCCTCTCCTCCTCCTTGTCCCAGTGTTGGACTTGTGGATCCTCTTCCAGCCTTGTCTAAAGTTGCGCTGCTTTATCCAGCAAGTTGGATATTGTGCTGACCTGTTTTTCCAGCTCTTGCAACTGCATTGCTGCTTCCTGCTTCCTTTGCTCCTTCACTGCTGGTGGAGTTATTAGTCTAATTTGTCCGTAGAGAGTCTCGTTCTCCTTTTGATATTGATCACTTTCCTGTGCAATTTGGTCGATCTTCTCTGTGGCTGGGAGTTCATTTCCTTGCGTAGTAGTTGGAAATTTCACAATAACTTCTTCCACTCTACGTTCCAACTCGTTTCTACATTCTTTCTCCTCCTTAGTTTCCTATTGGGCATGTGCACAAACTGTTTCCAACGCTTCCCATTTCTTTGTTGCTTGTTGTAGCTCGACTAAGTTTTTATGTGCTCGAGCTTGTATCTCGTGGTCAATGCTAACCTGTAGTTTGTGTAATACTTTTGATGGAATCTATGTCAATACCAATTGGATATGATCCAAATCCTTCCATGGTGTATGTCCCACAATTTCATCCATTCGCATCATGCTAGGCTTTATGTAGACTGTGGAATGTGCATGTGGTATCGAAAGAACTGGGTCACATTTTTCTACCTCCACCCTTTCTGTAGTCTGTGTGGTCGATGGATATGTGCCTCTACTACTACTCGTGATCTAGGATTCCCCAAATTTCTTAAGGAGTTATCCCATTTCTGTCAGTTCCTTCTGCATTTTGTCCCTGTGGTGTGCGGTGTGATCAAAATATTCTACGAGGCAGTCTTGGACCATCCTGGAAATCATCTCTCCATCATCCTCCATGATTGTGTAGTCTGTTCGTGGTCGTTGTGCCTTCATCTTCTTGAACGCACCTCCATCCTGTACCATTGGTCTCTTAGCCCCCCTGGTTCCTGTGTGATGGGGTTTGGTGCAGTTTATTGTGCTCCCTTAGCCAGTTTCCTCTATCCATTGGTCGACTGGGTGATTTATGTTCCTCCCTTATGGGTCCTTGGCTACTCTGAGTCGTCATATTCCTGAGTTGACTTGGGTTAGCCCATTCTTCATCTCTTGGGTACTAGGATTTGTGGAGGCTGTGTCTTCGCCTATGCTGCCCCTCCTTCTGGTGTTTTTCTCGGTACTCCTCTGGGTATAGTTGGAATCCTCCATTCATCAGGCCATTCACTGATGATCATGTCGATATCACCCTCAGTGACACAGTAGCACATCTGTAGCCAATATTTATCCAGGTCCTGCCTTGGTTGTATCCACATGGCTTGTCTCCTAGCCCAGAAATTAGCGATGTCCCTGTATCATGCAACAACCTCTAGTGTTATTCTCCATGCTTGGCTGAAGGCTTCTTGTATCTCCTATAGGAATGCTTCGAATACAATTTTGTTCTCCTTCTTATGCTTAGCTAGTGGCCCAGCTCTCAGGACGTGATATCTTGCTCCCCCTGGCTATGGTGTGGTAACAAAGACATCGTATTCTCATTCTCACCATCCCATGAAATATATGAGAGTGATAATCCATGAGTAATGAAATTTCGTACCTACGTCCTACGCGTCTTTGAAGTCTATTTGGAACACGTTTGATAGGTATGGCGCCCAACTCATGAAGGTGCCTTCTGCGCACTGAGCTGCAACAACAATGACTCCTACTGGCACTTCATCTTAGCGTCATTTTTGTAGCAGTTTGTAAGATAAGATCTTTTCACCTAATTGTGTCATGGCATCGTTGATCCGTTTAATTATAATGCCTCTTTTTCCCCTGTCGATGTCGTATTTCTTCTTCATCTCTTTTGCCAATTCTTTTTCCATGGACTTATCGTCTAGAATCAGTGTGGGATCCAAACCCCCGGTGGGTAGGCCTGTTATCTGTGTGATAAGTTTGACTGTTATGTGGACGAGTTTGTCCAGCCATATGTCCCCTCCATGCATAACTACTAATAGGTTTTTGATGCATTCCATCGTATATTGGCCTCTGCCAAAGTGTGTTATATTCAACAACCCTAGAATTCCTGTTCTGTCCAGTCCAGTGGCTCACTAGTGTGGTTGAGTGATGGTTTCTCCTAGTTGGTTCATGACTATTTTCTGCATAAATACCTGTGGTACAAGATCTTGATATTTGGTGTCATCTTCTATGTCATGGTCGGAATACTTGAGCTTCCTGACATGACCTAATAGCTGTGGTTCCACCTGTACTCCCTCTGGTATGTGAGGTAGCACAATCTCTGTAGCCGATTTATTTCAGGGTGAGCTTGGTATCTGAATTCGGTCCTCCTACCGCAATGGTTGGCTCAAGGTTCCAATAGCTTCTAGTTTCTCTTTCGCCATCCATTCTACCCAAGCCGTGGCCATTTCACCTGTTGGTTCATCCGAAAAAGAATCTGGGATGGGTCTTTGTGGGACGTCAGGTTTCACTTCTTCTTATGGGTTTTGTGCGCTTCTAGTGGCTCCTATGGCTGCTTCGATGTTCTTTTGTGGTATTTCCTGGTGGGTATATTCTTCTTTGTGTTGGGGCTCGTGCATCATTGTTGGTGCATCCTGTTCCATGGCCTCTGTTTGTGGTTTCGGGGCCTCCTCAAGTATGGGTATGGACTCTACTGTAATTTCCTCTGGCGACGAGATTTCGTCAATATCGACGATTTCTGGTGGTTGTTGTTCTCTTTTTTCTGGTGATCCTTGCGACCTTGTATGAGCCTTGGTTGATCTAGATATATGGCCTGGTTCTGCGAGCTTTGGTGGTGCCATAATGGTGTCTGTCGAACATTTGAGGGGTTTGAATGGCTTTGGTGAGCTCTATGGTTTCACTTTGTTTGTTCTTGATGCTATTGCTCTTTTCCTGTTCTCCTTCTGTGAATAGACTAACTGCTACTGTGCTCATGTGTTGTATGGGATCATCATGAATATTGTCAAGGATGCTTCCTCCATCATGTGATTAATGCACCATAATTGCAGGTTCAATGCATCCGTGACGGTTTCTTACTTGCCATTATGCCTGCTCTGTCGTCTCTAGTTGGCACATTTAATGTGGCATCCCATCCATCCTTGCCTTGCTTTAACTTTTCTTCTTGTTGTCCTATCAACCTGCTTTTTCCGTATTTCCCACATGTTTCCTTTTTCGATATGGTCTTTATCTTTTCCCTTGCTGGCTTCGTGTTTTATATGCAACTTGTCCATCATGTTGTTTTCATGTTTTTTTTTTTTTACTGCACGGTGGGTGGTCGAATATCCTTGTACATCTTCAGCCAACTCCCATTGACCATTCCTCTGAGGTATGCAACTGCTAGATCTCTTAACTGTAAAGATCCTCCGTTCGTGACAACTTTTAGCTCGTATGGTCCTAGCCAATGCATTCTTAGCTTTACTAGGTGTTGTAATGCTTTACTGTCATAGAGTAATACTATATCTCCTTCCTTGAATGTCTTCCTCTTGATGTGGTGGCCGTGCCAATCTTTGTCTCTTGCTTTCTGTACTTGTTGATGGAATCTTGCCAAGATTCAGTCTTCCTCTATTGCCTGTAGTTGATTCAGTCTTTCTTGTATTGTGCCTCATTCTGTCATTTGTGTAATGGTTGCTACACATAGGTTGTGTATTAAAAATTCTAAGGGCACTACTGCTTCTTGACCATAGACTAGTTTGAATGGTGTTTGGCCAGTCAACTTTTTACATGTGGCTCTATACACCCATAGTGTTGCTGGTATCTTGAGATCCCAATCATCCCTATTGACATTTCATATCTTTGTCAAGGCGTTTTCTAGAATTTTGTTGAAGGCTTCTACCGTGCCATTCACATGTGGATGATACTACGTGTTTTTCTGGTGGTGAACTTCAAACTCTTTCATCATCACTCGAATGGTGTTGTTTATGAAGTGCATTCCTTGGTCTCTCATCAAAATTCTTGGGCACCCAAATCTAGTAATTACCTGTTCAAATAGAAAGTGTGCAACTATCTTTGTGTTGCAATCTTTTATTGGCACAACTTGCACCCATCTTGTTAGGTATTCCATTGCGGTGATAATATATCTTGCACCCATTCTTTTGGATAGTGGGTTAATAGGTCCCACAGAGTCTATATCCCATTTTTTGAATATCTGAAGTGTCACTTGTGGTCGTAGTGGCATCTTGTCCCTTATGTTGGGTTTTCCTACCCTTTGACAAACATCACATTGCTAACAGTATTCTTTTGAGTCTCTGTGGATCGTTGGCCACCATAATCCTGGGCGTAGTAACTTCTGCACGATAGATTTTCCTTCATAATTCCCTCTTGCTATTCCCTTGTGGGCTTCTGCTAAAATCATTAGTCATTCATGGGCTAGTACGTATCTTTATAAGATGCGATCTGCGCCCATTTTGTATAGATTTCCTATGATTAATTGATAGTCAGCTGCGCGGACTACCAGGTTCTTCTTTTGCATAATGGTATATTCTTGCGGCATAGTACATGTGCTTAAGTACTGGATGATCTCTGTGAAGTACTCGCCAACAATCTTTATTGAGAATAGTTGTGCATCTAGAAATTTTTCTTCTAAATTCATGGGTTCCTCTCCATTTGTGACCCTCGATAGGTGGTCAAATCCTGCATTCAATTTTCCTGGTTTAACTATTAGCTCAAAGTCAAATTCTTGAAATAGTAATAACCATTGACAGATTCTCCCCCCCAACATTAGCTTGTTGACTAGGTATTTCATGGCTGAGTGATATGTAAAAATCTTAAAGTGTTTTCCCAATAGGTAGTGTCTGTACTTCTGTAGTGCATAAAGCATAGCTAGGCCTTCTCTTTCTGTCGTGTTATAATTCTATTCTGAATCTGATAATTTTCTTCTTGCAAACGCTATCAGGTGATCCAAGTCTCCTGGTCATGGTTGCGCCAAGATAGCTCCAAGTGCTATCGTTGATGCATCTACATGTACATGGAATGTCTTCTCCCAATCTAGAAATACCAATATTGGTGCAATGACCATCTTTTCCTTTAGGGTATCCAGACCATGTTGGCACTTGTCGTTCCATTGATACTTTGTGTCCTTCCTTAATATTTTTTCCATTGGCACTTTAATCTACGCGTAGCCTTTGATGAATTTTCTGTAATATCCCATATGTCCTAACGTTGCTCTGAGTTGGTGGACTGTTTTTGGCGCTAGTAGATTAACAATGACTGCGATTTTGGCTGAATCGACTAGAAAACCTTGTTTTCATACTATGTGTCCTAACAGTATCCCAAATGGTGTTCCAAATATGCATTTCTTGATATTCAATGATATATGGCATTGTCTGCATCATTCTAGCATTAGTCATAACACTTCCACATGGTTTTTTAATAGGCTATAGACCGTCCAATCATCCAGGTATACTTCGAGGAATTGATGGATGAATTCCTTAAATGTTGTGATGATCACTCTAGAAAATATCGCGGGTGCATTCTTCAGTCCGAACGGCATGAATGTATACTGATAAGATCCCCACTCTGTCGTGAACATGGTCTTGTGTCTATCCTCCTGTGCTATCTTAATCTAATGGTATCATGAGAATCCATCGGTAAATGAGTAGGCTTCATGGCCTCCTACGTTCTCAAGTACTTAGTCTGTGAACAGTGTGGGGAATGGGTCGTGTAGGCATGCATCGTTCAACTTCCTCAAGTCGATGCATATTCTGATCCCTCTTCCCTGTTTCTTGTCCTGTACTACCATCAGACTTATCCATTCTGATTCTTCGATTGGTTCGATGATGCCGACCTTGAGCATCCTGTCGATATCGTCTTTAACTTTTTGTTTATATATGGGATTCAATATATATGGTCGTTGTTTAATGGGTCTCGCATCAGGTCTGAGTGGTATCTTCATTTCTCCTAATTCTTTGGTTATTCCTTTCATCTCTATAAAGGTTGTGAGAAAAAGGTCATTGTATTCGCGCAAAAATTATGTGATACTTTCTACTGTCTGTTCGTCCCAGTAATATCCAATGTTGACCATCTTGGGCCGCTCGACGGTCCCTATGTTAACCTTCTTTATCTTGATTGGTGCAGAGATGACCTCTTAATCTAAGGGTGGTCCTTCCACATCTCTCTCGCCTTCGAATTCTTCGATCTGAATATCGCGTGGATTGTCTTCATCCGGAGATTCCTCTTGTATGTGGTAGCATGATAGTAGATCCTTGATTGTCTTCTTATTTCGTTGTTGTACCTCTGTGATAGTTTCTACTTCTAGTTCTTCAATGAATATGACATTTCTGATCCATTTCAAGGCCACATCTATGTTGGGGTTCTAATGGTTGAATGAGAAAGTGAATGTAAAGTTCTGTTGGAGTGTTTCCCATGTCTTGGTTCCTTTATGCATTTCCTGGTCCATATACCAATTCGATGGTATGCCTTCTAAAGTATGAATGAAGTGGTGAGACCATTCCTCCGGTGGTGTCATTTTCCACAGTGTTTTACATGCCTCCAAGTGCTATGCTGGTGTACTTAGTCTGTCATATTTATTTTGTTTGTTACCTATCTGTCCTATGCTGAACCTTATGTGCAGTAATCGCTTATAGTGGTACCAATATGTGATAGTTTCTTTGTGTGCACCCCACCATCTAGAGGGTGTAGCCTTTAATTCTAAATCCAGTACTAGCAATCTCTGGTTTTCTCGTACTTCATCTTCATATTGTGTCAAGAAAGTTTCCAAATCATTTAGCCCATGAAAGTTGGGTGGTTCTTTGATTTTTGTGCCAATCCACATTACTGCGCGGTCTATTCTGGCACACCTTCTCGTAGATACTTTGTGTAGTCTTTGCTGCTTGTTTTCTAACCCTATGTCTGAGTCTATTGTGCATGAAGTAATGATCTGCCAACTGAGTACCCCGTCTGCAGTTGGGTTTACATAATCTACATCACACACAGTTGTTCTGTATAACTGGTTGATCTCCTCTAAATCCAGGCAAGTAGGTTCTACGAACCTCTTGCCTTCTGATGGGTCGAGTGGGGCTATGACCCTGTAGTCCCCCGACTCAAATGTCATTTTTCTGGTTTTCAAGTTAATTATGGCTTGGTTGTTGAACGCCCAATCCAGACCAAGCAGTGTTGGGTAAGGTGTTGTGTCGTCTACTATTTCGATGAATTCAAAGTCTTCCTTAGTGTGCACACCATCTAGATCTACCATCACTCCTTTCAGTCTACCTATTGGTAGGACTCTATGTTGATTTTCTAGTTTTAATTGAACCATTGAATATCCCAGTGTAAGTTCTCCCATGCATTTCCATGTAGCTTTTGGTAGTACATTCACTTCGGATCCTAGATCTAGTATAATATCTCCCATATTGAAATCCCCAATGTTAGCATTTAATCTAAATTCCCTACTTGTTCTTCTTCTTATGTGTAGGTGGTTGACAATTTTCAATTCTGGCTTCTGTTTTGTCTCTCCGCTACATTTTTCTAGGATGTTTTGCAATATTTTGACAGATGAAGGATCATTTAACATATTGATGCATGATTGTAGAAAGTATTTGATCGTACTTAATTGTTCCTCAGGTTATATTTTGTTGGTATGGTCCAATGATGATGACATTTCATATTCCAAGGCTTCCTTGCTCTATTGTGCAGTGGACACAATTTTCTCCTTCTGAAATTCTTGTCGGGCTTCTGTAAAAATATCCTTCTCCTTATGCACACCGAATTGCTTCTTAGGTTCGGTGTTCTTATTTACCCATTGGTTTTGCACTGGTTCCTATCGAACTGCGTCATTTCTTGTTTTCATTCCTCCTCAAGAAACTATATTGATGTTCCGACCGTCATCCCTTGCTTCGATTGAAATCCACTAAACATTTTGTTTATTTTGGTTCCTTTTTTCATGGATTTTTCCAAGTAATGTCGGATAGTCCTCCATATTGTGGCCCGATGTACGACAACATACAAGTTGTTGGTGGTAGTGGACACTCCCATGCATAATGTCATGTTTGTTGGCAATTGTGACATGTGACGGGTCCTCTGCCCTGTCCGAAACCTCCTCTGGCTCGTCTTGCTCCTCTATAAGCTGTGCGTTCACCTCGTGGGAGGTTGTACAGTGGTCCCTAATTATACTGCATGGTCACCTCGTGGGGGGTTGTACTGAGGTCCCTGATTATACTGCGCGACATTGTACTGGGGTTGTGCTGGGTTGTACTGCGGCTGCGCGTTATTGTAAGGTTGCGGCACAATATTATACTGCTATTGCGCCATGTTGTATGATGTTGGGGCTTGATTGAATTGTGTTGTTTCCTACCCAATCCTCATTTCTGTTTGTACCCTGTATGCGTCTGATGTTCTTTCCCGCATCAGCTCCATAGTTCGACAATCTTTGTCGTCATGGCCGATTAACTTGCAAAAAGTGAAATATGAGGTCTTGGGGACTGTTTGGTATTTCTTCATCATTGTGTAGTCGGAAGTCACTCCTGGATTGCTTGCAGGAGCAGAGCCCAACACCCAT
Source organism: Picea glauca (assembly GCA_000966675.3). NCBI lineage: Eukaryota > Viridiplantae > Streptophyta > Pinopsida > Pinales > Pinaceae > Picea > Picea glauca. The sequence continues at coordinate 871,091 of JZKD02S2280633.1, read as the reverse complement.
CAGTTTTATGTCATGATAGTTTTTAATGGATGATCAGATGGATAGAGACTCGAGGAGATATCACTCTAACTCAAGGACTGGGTCTTGCATGTAAAGGACAAAGGAGGTCTTGATCTAACTTCAGCCAGTGGGTTGATTAAAAGATGATCAGGTGGAAGACTTGATAAGAAAGGTGAACAAAAAACTTCAGGCAGCAGGCTTTCAGTGGTTTGCAGAGGAAAGACTCTGAATGCAAGATCCTCTTGGTTCAGGGTCTCAAGAAGCTGAAAAGGGGACTTTTTTGTGGGGTTATTCTACCCTACGGACTAACAAGCTAGGGCTTAAACTTGCATGCAGATCATGACCCTTTAGAAATAACTTTTAACCTTCTACCCCAACCTAAAACCCTTTTTCACAAGCAAACAGAGGAAGAACCAACTAACCTTTTTATCGACGGTTGGTGTAGATCCTCCGTTGAGCTTTATCTCCTTGCTTTTGCTGCTCCTTCCAAAAAGTGATCCTGCAATCAAGAAAAAACTACGCATGCATGCTATTGTTCTACTAGAGGGTTAGAGATTAAACACAAATCAAATAAAACATATGAGACTCGTGCATTTGGGATGGGAAAAGCATCTTTTTATTAATCTCAAAATGAATCACTTACAATGATTTTAGAGACCAGCCACCGTTCCTCGATCCTGATCCTGGGCTCCTCCTCTTCTTTGTCCTCCAACTGCTTTGCTTGAATTTTCCTAAATCTTGAGGAAAGGCTAAAGGGTTGGGACAAAACGGATTTGGCAATTGGGCAGAGTTTCCTTGCTATGATTTTTCCTCTTTTGAATAGTACCCCTACCCCTTCTTTTATAGGCTAGAAGGAGCTATGGTTTTGGACGAACTCTCGGCCATGCATGGCCGGGAGTTCCAGTTAACTAACCCAAAGCTTTTTGTCCCGTCGACAACTTTCCGTTTTTTGTGATTCTGAAGGCAAACGCGGGCTGTAGTGGGCCTGCTAGCGTTTGCCCTGCGGGCTGTAGTGGGTCTGCTAGAGTTTGCCCGTGGGATGTAGTGGGCCTGCTAGAGTTTGCTTTTTAAAAATGGAGTTTTTAGAAGAGTTGTTTAGTAGTTTTTTGGCAAAGAAGGGATATGAGTTGGCCTGATGCTAGGTAAGCATGTGTG
>JZKD02S2280633.1:808080-846061 GCA_000966675.3 Picea glauca | reverse complement strand
CTACCCCTCCTTTTATAGGCTAGGAAGAGCTAGGGTTTTAGTCGAACTCTCGGCCATGCATGGCGGAGAGTTTCAGTTAACTGACAAAAAGCCTCGTGTCTCGGTGGAAACTTCCTTGATTTTTTGCATTGTTAGGTACTCGCGGGCTGTTTTGGGCTAGCCCGCGGATACCCGCGTGCAGTAAGAGGACAGCAAGCGGTTGCCCTCGCCCAGTGAGAAGTTAGGGCACGGGTTGTTTGTTTTAAGTGGTTTTTTGAGGAAATACTCAGCATGGCTTTGGCTAGGAAGAGGCATGAGTTGGCCTGATGCCAGGTAAACCTGTATGGTGCATTTTAGGGTTATAACACTTTGTTATATAGCAGTATCTTGATAGAGGTATATAGTGATCAGATGTACCTTCCTCTAGGTCCTCGTAGGAACTCTTACTCAGTTTCTTTGTATGACTTTGTTGTGTCTACAATGAATTCTGTGATAAATCCTGCCACAACACTATCAAGCCAAAAGTTGATTACGTAGGTGAATTTGTTGTTCACCTGCTGCAGTTGTTGGATCTGTACTGGATTCTAATCTAGCTGTTGAATCTGGTTCATCACGTGGTTATCCTTTAACCTTAAGATCCACTCCTGTAGTAGATGCGGAAAATCACAGAAAAAAACTTCGTGTAAATCCGTAAATATGTATTTATCCAGGTATTTACGCAGTGTGATCCTGGGGTTTCTATTGTCTTTCTGTGCAAACTCTAGCTTTGTGGTTCTCAACCAGCCCTCGATTTCTTCTCTCGTGGGGTTCCAAGGTCTCAACATCCCCTTCTAATGGCTCATTGTTCTTCCTTCAGTTCTTTATTCATTCCATCTCATCTACTTAGTACTTTCTTGTTCCTCTTAACATGACATTTTAACCATTTGTTGGTTCTCTCTTCCCTTCTTGGGTTGTCTAAGTTATTGACCCAGGGTTCATGTCATTCGGGGTTCCAACAAAGCCTCTAAAACTATCGACCCTCTTGGTAAACCAGAAGGCAACAAAGCGCCCAGAAAGAGCTGCGTAGTCTCACCCGAGATAGCTTTAAATGGGTGGCTATAAGACTCAGGTGTTTACATCCTAGGAAAGAGTAGGGGATAGGGGTTTCTCGAATAAGGTTAGATACCATGAGTTGTAAGGGAGAGTACTTATTCCTTGGATTCACATACGAATATCTCACAATTTAATTAAAGTTAAGTATAAGCAAATTCATAACAATGTATTAACACATTCATCAAGTTTAACCTTCAATTGTTGAAAGAAAGAAGAATCATGCATATATTTAACACATTACACGATAATTACCGTGGTTCAACCCCTCCTGGGCTATGTCCACAAAGAGTTGGCTCTTGGCTCTTTTATTATGATAGTTCTGCATTTTCGGTGCCTCGCGCTTACAATTCTCCACAAAACTAGGTAAGGTCTATGTGAGGCGAACTATATCGCACCAGGCTCCACGCCCTATGGTCTAATCCTCATATCTACCTCTCCTTGGGTCTCCTTTTCTCAACAACTTACAAAATCAATTCGTACCGCTCAAAATATTACAGAGAATCGCTAACAACTACTAACTAACCCCCTATATGATACTTTTGTATCTATATTTATACATTTCGGGCTCTTCAACCTTTTACAGAATATTACAAAAACCCTAACCCTTCTTATGTTAGGTCTTTCTCCCATACACGTGTTGCTCCTCCTCCAGTTGTTGCTTTCCTTTGTGCGTGCTTTATTGCATGCGTGCGTGTTGCTCTTCTGCTAGTTGTAACTTCTGTTTTCTGCACGCTTTCTTTCCCATGATCGTTCTTCTTTCCTCTTCGTCCTGGTGCCAACACCTGCATACATATGTGAGATGCATGTTAGTTAGCCAACGTTTACCTCCAAAAGTTGCAAAAAAAATAAAATTGCAAGGAATTTGGTGGAGTTTACGAGATATAGAGGGTTTCCTAACCATTTTACCCCTTGTAACCCATCCCCAAACCAAATAACCATATTTTTCTCATATAAAAAGAGGTCTTGGGGTGTCATTTGACAAGACAAGAAAGAGAATAAGAATACTCTCCCAAAATCCCTTCCCCTTCTTAGCCCAATTTTTGCATCCCATTTTCCTTGGTTTTGGTTTATCTATTTTTCGAGCCTTGGATATTCTTTATGAAAAAGGAACCCCCTAGGATTCCATAGTTAAGCTCTTTTCAGACTCTCTAAATATGAAAATATTTTCAAGTGACCTTGTTCCTTTCACACTCATTAATTGGTCTAGAAAGAATATCTATTTGGCATAAGTTTAACCCTTTTTTTGGTTAATAGATTATCAAGGAAAAAGGTACGCCTCGAGAGACATGTCTCGCTGGGAGAGTTCTCCTAAGTTATATTTTATACTTTTTGGGGATAAGGAGACAAGATTCAGAAAAAGGCTATGATTCCATAGTTAATCTCTTTTTAGACTCGTTAAAATTGAAAAGATAGCCGAGTGATATTGTCTCAATCACACTCGTTAAAATGGTATTGAAGAGACGTCCTTTTAGTATAAGTTTAACCATTTTTCGAACCGAATGGACTAATTACAAAAGAAGAACACTTTGGAGTCATCTTTTAGTGTTTTTCATAATCTCTAAACATGAAAAACCAATGAACTTACCTTCTTTGGGCTCGTAAAAATTCACATGGAAGGATTCGTGTTGTGTCTTACTTAATTGCATCTCATGTATCATCCTTACATCTTTGGCCTAATTCTAGATTCATGTTGCTATTAACTGAACCTTCAAAATAATTCCTTAAATGTAAGCCTTGTAGCACTCTTTGTCCTTGCAATCTAACACCTTGACCCATGGAGGAATTTTCTCGAGTGTCCTTATCTTTCACATGTCTCCTTGCACTGAGCATCAATATGTTCGATGCGCTTGGAAATAGTTTTCTTTCCCATGACACTCGTTCCTCCTCTGTAACGTAGAATTCTTTTATTCTTTTTCAAGCTCGTTAAAAATTTGAAAAAGACAAAAAAATCAAATATTCCAAAAAGAGGAGACGGGATATACATTCTCTTTTTTTGGAAGCAAGATAGTCACCCTTAGAAAAAGCACATCCTTCCCTTTGTTTTCCAAGCATTGGGATCCAATATGACCTTAGCAAGTTGTTCTTGTTGCATAGATCTATGTCCTCCTCTCTTTGGTTACTATTCCAAACATATGGAGAGTTTGTGGTGCCTCCTATATCACAAACTTATGTCAATATTACACTACCCGAGTCTCATTATTTTTTCGTTATTTTTTCTAAGGGAAGTTTTATCCAACCTAAGTTGGCCATTATATGATTTTATCTCTTGAATTTCATGAGTTGGCCATTCTGAGAGTCCAGTCAAGTTCAAATTCAAAATCAATGAAGTTTTTTGCCTGATGATCGAGATCCTCTAGTATTTCCTCGATGGCATGTCAAAGACCTCAGGGTAGCCTCGATGGCATGTCGAAGACCTCAGGGTAGTGATTCTTACACTCCTATTGTACTCCTACTTGATATTTTCAAGATCTTGAAGTTTTTTATAGAGTGATGAAGTCTTCATATCCATCCACATGCATTGACACTTATTGAATATGCATATTATATTGTACTTGTATATCTTCAAATGATCTTGAGACGTACATCCGCTATGTATTATTCGCGGTTGTACGTTATATGGAATTTTTTTTTAGTATTCATATGTGACATGGATATGTATTTTGCGTGATTGGAAACCATGCTTAGTTTATCCCAAGAATGGGTATGCCTGCCTTGGAGAGATTATTATTATTTTTGCAGATGACATGCTCAGGAACACTTGCCTTGGGCTCACTCAACTCTGTGCCTTCCCACTGTGTAAAGATATTGTAATGTATTTCAGCCATCATTTGTTCTTCTAACCTCACACATTAGGGGGAATCTGTTATATTCCAAAAATTCCTTACCTATGCATACAAGACATTGGACTTTCCACTTACAGACTTTGACGAAATATTATTGAGACTGCTTCTTAAAAAACTATTTTTTTTGATAGTGTACGCACCCTGTTGCACTAATATACCATGTGCATACATGTTTTTCATGCTATTTATCCAACGTACATACATGATTTGCATGCTAGTTAGCCAACGTTTACCTCCAAAACTTGAAAAAAATATAAAATTGCAAGGAATTCGACAGAGTTTACGGGCTATAGAGGGTTTTCTAACCATTTTACCCCTTGTAACTCATCCCCAAACTGAATAACCATATTTTTTTCATATAAAAAGAGGTATTGGTGTGTCATTTGACAATACAAGAAAGAGAATAAGAAAACTATGCCAAAATCCCTTCCCCTTCTTAGACCAAGTTTTGCATCATATTCTGAGTTTTAGCCTCAACATTGTCGTCCAATTCTTTCTCCTTATAAAACCCTTTCTCCCTACCTACATGATAATTTGTTTGTGAGAAGCTAGCATGAGATTGATGCACTTGAAGCCACAGTAGAGGAGCCCAAACTTGGTTTGTGGAGCGTCTACCGACAAAGGTTGTAATCATTTTTGTCTTGAAACTTAATAAAAGAGTTTGTCCTTGTCCCAAAATATTATATTTGTATTCTTTTATTGATTTATGCATTTCTATATATATATATATATATATATATATAAACCTTGAAAGAAATAAGTAGACATTTCATGTGTTGTAGCATTGTTTTCCTAATCTTTTGCATGTCATATTTGGGAGGAGACCCCAATCTAGGAGGCTGCAACAAGCAAAAGAGGTCTACGCCAACCTCAAGGACTGGAGTTTCAACCATTGACCCTCTTTCCTCTCTCTCATCATTTAGTTTAGATAGTTTTTGGGGTAGCTTAAGGTTAAAACAATCTTTTAAGGAAAGTCAACACTCTTCATGTACCTTGACCTAGTATAGGGGGATTTTCCTCGTAGTAGTGACTAATCCAAAAACTAGTCTCGTGAGATTGAAGTAAATTCAAATGAAGATGCTATCATTTTGTTGAAGAAGTTGAGGAAGGTCTACAGATCTGTGATCACATACACCAGATTGATACATGACTAAAGGTATGCTTTCTATGTGTTTTATTTTGATGGTTATGTTATATTCTTAAGGAATATCTTGGATGGTTTGACACAGGCTTAAGGCATGCTCTTGGCACATGGTTTAAGGAATATGTTGATGATGTTGAGCATATGTATGAGATATGATCTTAGTGATCTTAGCATATTATTGAGTAGATCTATCTTTTTGATGATGATGTTGATGATGAGATATCAATATCAGTGACAGATACAATGACAATGACAAATACAATGAAAGTGAAAGAGACAATGTCAGGCTGATTATCAGTGATAGGTTGATTATCAGTGACAAGTTGAATCTATACTTATAATTCAGAGGGGGAGGAAGGGGAAAGGAAAGGGTGTTGTATCCTCCTTTTGGTTGGAGACGAAGAACATAGGGTGTTGGAGCTTCCTTCAGGTTGGAGCCTCCTTCCAGTTGGAATTAGAGAATTTGGGGATTTGTAGATTCCTTAAGGTTGGATCCTATAAATTAGGGGGTTAGAGCCTTCTTCAAGTTAGATCTAGAGAATTTTGGGAGTTGTAGCTTCCTTCAGGTTGGAGCCTATAAATAGAGGGTTGGAGCCTCCTTCCAGTTGGTCTTGGAGAATTTGGAAGTTGGTGTTTCCTATGAATGTAATGTTTGATATATATAAGAAATCATTCTATGGTTTTATCCCATTTTCGTTTCCACATAAAATTCTTTTGTACTGTGCATCTATGGTTATGTGTTGTTGAATTTAATTTCTCATAATATCTTGAATGAAATCATAAGTGATAAATTGTTGATGAATTGATGCTTACATATTCTTGTTAAAAGTATTAAAAATTGAATGATATTGATTCAAACCCCTCTCAGTATTCCAATAATTGGTATAAGATCAAGTTCCTTCAGAATCAGTCTAACCACTGGACGATATATCATGGATTTCACTAAGAATGGAGTGCCAAGGTTTGATGGTCATAATTATTCCTTCTGGAACAAAAGGATGATTTTTTTTTTACAGGAATAAGGATTTGATGTTTGGAAAGAATTAGTAGACGAATATATGACACCTTCTACTCCTCCAATGTACAAAGATGGAAGGAGACTCAGTGAAAACAATTCAAAGGATAAAAGTACTATTCTAGGTAATCTAGCTAATTCAATATTTGTCATAGTTGTGCATTGCAATACTGCAAAGGATCTTTGGGACAAACTTCAAAATATTTACGAAGGATATTCCAAAGTAAAAGGGGACAAGCTTTAAACCTATAGAGATATATTTGAACAACTGAAGATGAAGGAAGATGAAGACGTTAGAAATTACTTTCTGTGAGTTGATGAAATTGTGAACTCTATCAAAGTATTGGGAGAATAAGTTAAAGGCCCAGTGGTGGTTTAAAATGTACTAAGGTCTCTTCCACTGAGGTTTCATTGAAAAATTTCATCCCTAGAAGAAAGAGAATATATTTCCATGTTGAGCATGGACAAGTTACATGGAATTATTATAGCTTATGAAATGAGAATAGAGTAGGACAATCCATCCAAGAAGGAAGAAATGTCCAAATCATCCAAGAAGAAAAATAAGAATAAGAAAAATCCAAAGTTAGACTGTAGTTGTAGCGATTATTCAAATGAAGATGAAGAAATGACCAACTTCGTAAGGAAGTTAAAGAAAGGAACTGACAAGTACAAAGGTAAGATTCCTTTTAAATGTTTTAATTGTGGTAAAATCAGTCGTTTTTCTAATAAATGTCCATATTCTAAGAATAAAGAGAATGATGAAGAAGAAATTTCCAAGAAACAAAAGAAATATAAAAAAGGAGAAGAGAAAAGAAAAAAAAAAAAAAAAACTTCAAGAAAATTCTCTACTCAAAAGAGGATAGATCTTGATCAGATGAGGATGATGATAGAAACAATGATTCAACAAGTTTACTCTTCATGTCATTATAAAATGATGAATAATATTATGAAGAAGAACATGAAGTAGATATGAGAGAGAACTAATCCATGCCTTAGATGAGCTAAAAAGAGAAAGGAAGAAAAAAAAATCATTCAAGGCAGAATTACTCAAGATAAAAGAGGATTCTCAAAATCCCAACTCCATAGAATATCATCAGATGATTATGAACCTAAAATTCCAACTGGAAGAAGAAAAAAGGATTGAAGAAATACTAAAAATCCAACTAGAAGAAAAAGAGAAAGAGAATGAGAACTTGGAAGAAGAAATAGTATCAGTAAGGAATGATCTTCATAAGAAGGACATGCAATAGAACAATACAAAAATATTAGATGAAATCATGAGTAGTCAAAGGCCATACTATGGCAATTCCGGACTGGGATACAAATAAACACATAAGAAAAAGGGTTCGAGCTCCATGAGAAAACAAACAGAAGAAAAACAAATAATTTATGTAGAATTCATTAGAGGTCCCATTAAGAAGGAAGAATGCAAGAGAAATCAAGAAGAATATTACATAAGAACGACACCACATAAGAAGATCCATATTTCAAAATCAACAACAAACTATGGAAATAAATCAAGAAAACAATTACAAAAGAGAAAAACCATTAAGAAGATATCCTACATCCAGGTACCAAACTATTTTTCTTGGTTTATGTTATTCTTGTAACAGATTTGGGCACAAGGATATAAATTGTAGAACCTATACAAAGAATAGAACAAATAATGAAGGCTACTCTCGAATGAATCACCTCAAAAAACATCATGAATCATACAACAAAAACTATAACATTTTTGGCTAAATAAATGATGAGGTAGAATGTCATAAATTCAACAATTTAGGACACATGGACAAAGATTGCATATTGACAATTCCTCCAAAGGAACCAAAGTAGGAATTCAATAGTCATGTAAAAGAACCATCAAGAATATGGATAAGGCCAAATAAACTAAATATTGAAGAATGTTATATTTCTCTACAAGCCCAAAGAAAAAGAAGTGATTGGTATGTTGATAGTAGTTGTTCAAAGCATATGACAGGTAACAAAGACATGTTTGTAACTATGAATAAAGAAAGAGATGGATTTCATTTGGAAATGATAACTCAACCAAAATTATAGGAAAAGGCATATTCAAGCTTGGAAGCAAATATGCCATGGAAGAAAATGTACTACTTGTCAAAAATATGAAGCATAATCTGATAAGTGTGATTCAAATGTGTGACTAGGGACATACTCTTCTATTTGACTCAGAGAGGTGTGAGATAAGAAAAGAAGGATCGGGAAAATTGGTGGCTATAGCAGTAAGGACTCCAAACAACATATAAATTTTAAATGATATTAGAAAGGAAAGATGTTTCTTATGAAAGGAAAATGAAAGTTGGCTTTGGAACAAAAGAACGGGTCACATGAACTTTGACAATCTTGTCAAGATTAGCAGAAAGAAAGTGGTAAGAGAGATGCCAAAAATTTCAAAACCAATCAATACTATGTGTAAGCACTTTCTGCATGGAAAACAAATAAGAACTGAGTTTAGAATGAAGGAATACTCTACAAAAAAACCATTGGAGATTGTGCACATTGATATATGTGGACCAATGAGAAGAAAAGGACTAAATGGAGAACAATACTTCATACTACTTATTGATGATTTTACAAGAATGACTGCAGTCAACTTTCTCAAGAAAAAGTCAAAGGCATTTGAATTTTTCAGGATATTCAAAGAGATGGTTGAAAATGAGACTGTTTTGAAAATCAAGTGCTTAATATTAGATAATGGAGGTGAGTTCACATAAAAATAATTCATGTAATTTTTTTAAGATCATGGAATAAAAATACAGTTCTCAGTGGCTAGGACACCCCAACAAAATGGAGTAGTTGAAAGAAAGAATATAACTATAACAGAAATGGCCATAACCATGTTGAAAGATTCCAAGTTGAGTAATGTATTTTGGGTACAAGAAGTTTACACAACTGTTCATATAATGAATAGAGGAATGCTTAGAAGTAACAGCTACAAAACTCCATATGAGTTACGGAAGGGAATATCAACAAACATCAATCATTTTAGAGTATTTGGAAGCAAAGGCTACATAGAAAGAGAAGATGACATAGTTGAAAAATTCGATTCTTGAGTTGATAAAGGAATATTGGTTGAATACTCAAGAAAAAGAAAGGCATACAAATGTTCCAACCTAAGACTCAACAATATAGTGGAAAGAATAAATGTAAATACTAATGAAACAATTGTGTCTAGGATCAAAGAAGAAAGAAAAAATTCTAAAGAGTAGGAAGCATAAGAAGAACTAAAATAAGAAGAATAAGAAGAAGAGAAGTCGTTAGAATCATAATAAGAAGAAAATGACTGGTACAACTTTATAATTCCCTCTAGGACACTTAACTGCTGGGTTCAGAAGAATAATCCACCAGAACAAATTATTGGAGATAAAAATGCAGAAATAGAAACCATAGGAAGAAGATGAGTACATACATGAGAACATATACACCTACCATTGTTATCCATAGTTGAAACCAACAACTTTGATTAACCCAATAATGATGAACATTAGATCAAGGCCATGGAAACATAATTGAATCAAATAGAGAAGAATGAAACATGGGAACTGGTTCCAAGAACTAAGTACAAAAATGTAATTGGTACAAAATGGGTGCTCATAAACAAACCAAACGAATATGGAAAGGTAACCAGAAACAAGGAAATCTTAGTATGAAAAGGACAAGCTCAAGTTGAAGGAGTAGATTTTGAAGAAATGTTTCCCCCTATTTCCAGAATGGAATAAATCAGAATGATCTTGGCCTATGCATGTTCCAATAGAATCAAATTATATCATATGGATGTAAAATCAACATTTCTAAATGGTGAATTAGAAGAAGAAGTATACATTGAACAACCAAAAGGGTTTCTACTGTCATAAAGAGAGAATTATGTTTGCATATTGAAGAAAGATTTGTATGGACTTAAGGAAGCCCCTAGAGCCCAGTATTCAATATTGGACAAGTATTTACAACAAAAATGATTTAGAAAGGGTAATGTAGATAGAAATATCTATGTAAAGATTGATAGGGACACCATACTTATCATTGAAGTATATGTGGATGGCATTATCTTTGGAAGTGATGATGAAAAAATGAGTAAGAAGTTTTCCCAAGACATGCAAAATGAGTTTGAAATGTCACTACTTGGTGAATTGATGAAGTGATGATGGAAAGATGAGTAAGAATTGTTTCCAAGACATGCATAATGAGTTTGAAATGTCACTACTTGGTGAATTTATGAAGTGATGATGACAATATGAGTAAGAAGTTTTCCCAGGACATGCAGAATGAGTTTGAAATGCCACTACTTGGTGAATTGAATTTCTTTTTGGGACTTCAGATATCTCAACTGGATGATGGTATTTATATTTCCCAAACCAAGTACATCAAAGAAATGTTGAAGAAGTTTGAAATGGAATATTAAAAACCCGTAAGTACTTCTATGGTGACTGGTTGCAGGTTGAGTAAAGATGATGAATCTAAGGAAGTGGATCAAAGACTATATAGATCAATGATTGGAAGCTTACTCTATGTGACAACATCAAGACTAGATGTAATGTAAGCACTTGGACAGGTTTCTAGATTTCATGAAGAACCAAAGGAAACTCATGTGTTGGAAGTAAAAATAATCTTTAGATATCTTAAAGGAACAACATAGTTTGGATTATGGTATCCAAAAGGGAATGAGTTGACTATGGTCGCCTACATAGATGCATATTGGATAGGAATAATTTATGATCGAAGAAGTACTAGTTGAGTAGCCTTCTACTTGGGTGACTGTCGGGTATCCTAATTAAGTAAAAAGCAGTCCTCAATATCATTGTCTACAACAAAAGAAGAACATATTGCAGCAACAACATGTTGTACTCAGGTTCTTTGGATGAAAAAAACATTGCAAGAAATACAAGTAAAATATGATGATATCATCTCTATACTCTGTGAAAATACCAGTGTTATAAGTTTCTCCAAGAATATAGTGATGCATTCCAAGACCAAACATATTTTGATCCAGTTTCAATTTCTGTGGGAAAAATTTACAAAAAAAAATATCAAGTTGGAGTACATTGGGACAAAGGAATAGATTGTGAATATCTTCACCAAACCTCTCCCAAGAGAGACATTAGAGTATCTTCGATAGAAAATTGGAGTATTTTCTTCCCCATAGTGATCTACACAACATTTTGCAAAGAAGAAACAAGTAGAGAAATCACGAGGAAGAGTTAAACTAGGAAGATTAGATTGTTAAATGATTATATCACTAATGAATTATTTTTATATATGTTAGTGGTTTACATCATCAAGAAGCACCAATGGACAAAAAACACCGGAGGAGAGACAAAAAAAGAGCAGGCAAGAAAATTCAGAAGCATGAATATTGGGAAAGAGATTTTCAGAAGAAGGTATATTTTTAGGTGGATTTACCATTTTCCATTGATTTCAAAGGGAAAGATAAATAATAGAAGCATGAATATAGGGGGAGCATTGGTCGCAGAGAGATCATGAGTGTTGCCATCAATGCCAAAGGGGGAGATTGATGGAAAATTGGTTGTCATTGATGTCAACTTTAGAAGAATTCTAGAAGCCTCTAGAAGTTATGGGTATAATTGAAGACGTCTCCAAAGTGGACCCCTTATGGCATAGCTTTAGGAATGACCCTCATAGGAAGATGCTTTGAAAAAATCTAAAAGAATCCCATAGATGTGGTCATGAATATTGAAGTTGTTTGAGGAAAAAGAGGATGATGCACTCTACTAATGATATAGATTTATAAATGGAGCAAAATGAAACACAGATGTATAGCAATGAAACACATAAAGACACATTAAAAATTTGACTTCTATTAGTAAAGAGAATATGTTGAAACTGTAAGAATGTAGAATGAAACAAAATTGCTCGATTGGTGGCATCTTATCTCTAAGAAGAGATGTGACGAATGCACTCATTCACAAGAAGATGAGTACAATGAGGCTCCCAAGGCATTTTTTTAACATCAAACATAAATGAGAAAACCATAAACATCCAAAACCATAACCTCGGGAGATGAAACACCAAAAAGTTTGTGGGCCCTGATGGGGGTAGTTAATACGTTAACTTCTTGAGGGCGTAACGTTTGCATACAATCTTCGTTTTGAGCACTCGATACACCATTGGAAAGGTATAGCCGAGGAGTAAATATTTTGTTTAGCATAGAATATACCTCTGGCTACATGCTAGGCACTGTCAAGCCTAAAAAATGTCATTTGGGGCCTCAAAACGACCCCAAAAGTTTGAGACCTAAAAAAATGCAAAATAAAAGCCAAAATTGAAACTGTTGTTTGAACCAATGGAATAGGTGGGTGGAAACCAATATCCATCTGTATCATTCCTCACCCCTTAGGAATAAATGGTCTCCATTGCGTTGAGCACCCCCATCAGATGGGGAAACGTCTACTGAACTTGGCCCCGAGTGAGCCACTTGCCTTGGTGTATGAACTTCCCTACTTTGAAAACCCAATAAAGATGGATCCTCTATGGGTGAGTGCCCTTAATATGAGTTCCCTTGATCTCATCAATGGTTGCATGTTCCATGAATTTAGGGTTGATCTCTTTCAGTGTCAACTTGTTTGCAATATCTAATGTGTCCAATAATGGTGGGAAGTATGGTCAAAGGAGGTACACATTGAACATTGGGTGTAGGACAAGGAAGGGGGGAATAATTATCTCAAAATAATTGTCACCCACAACCTTGGTGATGGTGTAAGGTCTATAGAAAAGTGGATGAAACTTGTGTGACACCCGATGTTGAACATGGTCACATTATTTGTAATTAGCATTGGAATTTTGTAAAATATCATGGACCTATTGTTGGATGTGTTGAATCCTTTCAATCAACTTGGTGGCTTTGTCGGCCTCAGATTGAACATGGAATGATTTTTCCTATGTGGATGAAAGGGGAAAAACGATATCAATGGGACCCAATGGTTGAAATTTGAACCTCACTTGAAAGGGACTGTGGTCGGTCAAGCTATGAAGGTTTCTATTGTAGCCGTGTTGAAAATATGGGAGACTATCATCCCATGTGTGTGGATGTTTGGAATTGTACATGTGAATATTTTTGGAATTGTACATGTGTGAATGTTTGGAATTGTACATATGAAATATATTCACAATCATTATGTTGACGACCTCTATCCATTAGTTTGGGGGTGGAAGGAAATGGATTTGGTGAGCTTGGTGTCCAACAATGACCAGAGGTTGGACCTGAATGTCCTTAGGAACCTGCTGTCCCTATCTGATATGATGGTCTCTGGTATCTCGAAGTGTACCCACACCCATTCAAAGAAGATATTGATAGTGGTCATTGTTGTGATAGTCTTCTTGCAAGTTGTTAGGATGGCCATCTTAGAAAACCAATCAACCACCAAAAAAACACAGTCATTTTCCTGCTTGGTGGAAGGAAGGCCTAACATGTAGTCCATCGATATGGATTCCCATGGCTTGTCGAGAATAGGTAGAGGGGTGTACAAGCCTTTCTTCCATGGATGATTTTAGGGGCTAAATTTCTCTCATGGGCTAATTTTCCATGGTTTTTCCCAAAAAACGATTCGCTATTCTAAAAAATGATTCACCCAAATTCTATAGGATAGAATTATTTTACCTTAAAAATCACCATAATTTTATACAAACTATATAAAATCCTTAGAAATTTGAATATTTTTACAAAAATATCGCAAACATTTTATGGTTTGCATATGAAGGGTTAGTTATATTCGCCAAGGTTTCTACATTTTAAAATAAATTTCCCTCCTTAAAATCATCCCTGCAAGTTGCTTCTTAGTGGTTGGTTTGGAAATGTAGGCAATACAGGAATTGATATACCTGTTGACGTCCTGGCGTGGTTTCAATCAATAGAAATGCTCCTGTAGCACTGTCATGTTCTTTTCCATGCAAAAATGTCATGCCATTTGACTATAGTGAGCTTCCCAAATTATCTTTGCACGCTTGCTTGAAGGAACACAAAGGTGGCCCATATGGCATAACAATCCATCCTAAAGATGAAAGTTAGTGACAGTCACACATGTTCCCAACATATGGTAAGTGGTAGAGAAGTCATGATCATTCTTGTAGATTCAGGGCCACTAGGATGCCTCATGGCCACAGGAGTGGAGCACCATGGTTAAGCCTGCAACTAGAGGTTGATTGAGGCAATTAGTGACACGATTGGTGCTCCCTGTCTTATATTTTATGTTGAGATGCAAATGTTGCAAGTATGTTTCCCACTTTTGATGGAGATCGTTCTACTATTTACCTTGTGTTTGCATGAACTGCATAGGCTTGTGATAAGAATGGATGATTGTCTCCTACCCAAGAATGTAGTGCTTCCATTTTCGATAGTATTGTACAATGAAATACATTTCTTTTTCATAGGTGGGGTACTTATGGATGGAATATGGAATTTCATCACTATGATATGCCACTAGATGACCATGCTGAGTGAGAATTGTACCCATGGCATAATCTGAGGCATCTGTCTCAATCTCAAAAGGTTGTTACAGATCAGATAAGGAAAATACTGGAGCTGAGCACAAGTGATTTTTTAGATCATTGAACACTTGTTTTTGGGACTTCCCCCACATGAAATTTTCCTTACCACCACCCTTGGTCACTTGGAAACTTTGAAGCTCGATTAGTGTGGTCGGGGCTGGCTAGTCACAAATGAATTAGATCTTCGCTAGATCCACACGCACACCATGCTCATTAACAATGTAGCCTAGGTATTGGACCCTATTCATGCCGAAGGATGATTTTTCCAAGTTATCATATAGCTTGTTTTGTCGCAGAGTGAAGGAACTAATGAATATGATGCAAGTGTGCTTCCCAATTCTTGTTGAATATGAGGATATCATCTAGATATACCACCACAAAAGAATTGGTGAAGGGCTATAATATATCATCCATCAATCTCATGAAACTTTTTGGATCATTTTTCAAACCAAAGGGCATGACTAGCCATTCTAAAATGAATTCATTAGACATGAAATAATTCTTCCATACATTAGTCTATTCTATTGGGAACTGGTGGTAGCCAGACTTCAGGTCAATCTTACTAAAAAACTTGGCTCCCTTGAGCTGGTCAAGAAGGCCTTCAATTCGGGGAGATCGGTTAGATGTGTCCCTTTTGAAGCAAATCTTGGATCTATCACGTGATTTCCTCATTTTCCAATAAAGAGCAAAGATATACTAACCCATTGGGTAGAGGTGCACTAGGGGTTAGATCGATTGAATGCTTGACTTGACAGTGCAACGGTACCCCAATGGGAGAGGATAAAATGTCTTTGTATCCTTCCACGATCTTTCCCACCTAATTTTCCTATGTGGAGAGGCCATGTGCAAAGGCCATGGATGTGGATGTGACCTTCTGTTCACTTTTAGAGTGAATCATGAAGAGTGCAAATTTCTCGGTCTGGGAAATGACCTTCCTACATTGCTTAGTAAAGATCAAAGAAATGGTGGTAGGTGGAGCTACCCCAGGTATCATGTACAATTGTCTACCCAAAGTAATAATGACACTATGAGGTCTAGACTCATACACAACATGTCATTTCCACAAGTATGGTTGGCCTAAAAGAACATCACAAACTCTAAGAGGGGAAATATCACACAATACCTCATCCTTGAAGGGCTTGTTGTCATAGTGCACACGAAATTGTTGGTTGAAGAAAATATCTCTTCCTTGGTGGAGCCACTTGATGATGCAAGGTTGCAGGTGTGATGTCATTGGTAGGTTCAACTGCTTGACAACCTCTGTGGAGATCAGTTTATTTTAACTTCCGCTATCGACAATGAAATATAGTGGAGCACCCTTCACCCACATCTACAAGTGAAAAAGGTGTTCACCTTCCTCTAGTTATTCTACTTCACTTGGTTGGACCTTGTTGGTAGAAATAGTGACACTGGGTTCTGCATCAATGATCTACTTCCCCTTGTCTATATCTAATTCAAAGTCAGAACCTACCTCTAATTTTGATACTTTCATCTCAGCCACCAATGACTGCTTCGAGCAACATTCATTGGTTTTATGATAAGGTATTTTATGGAATTCACACCACTTCCCAATGTCTTTCTTCATCTTCTCATTACCCTTCTTTTTTTGCAGCTTGGACTGGTTTTATTGAGGGGGTACATCCTTGATATTTCATTTGTTCTATGGTTGGGTCCTCCTTTTCCCTATTTCTTCTATGAGTAATTTCCAGATCCAAACTCCTTCCTCTTTTGTTTATATTTATTCTTGATTTTGATAGCATATCGATAAGACACACCTAGTGATGAGATGTCCAGAAAATATATTTATGTTTTGATGTATCTCTGCAGACAACTGTGATACATGAGAACCATATGTCGTTTGGATTATTTGATACCTATCTTGGTGCACAATGTATGGAAGATATATGTGAACTCTGGTAATGTCTGGTATCTTTCCTGTCACAGTGTGGTCCATTTCGTATAATAGTCATCGTAGCTTCCAATAAGGTAATATTGTTCCTTAATAGCATACCTAAAAGAATCCCAACTGGGTGTGACCAAAAATATTGTATATTATTTAGTTTCATTTTTCTCACATTAAGTATCCCATTGGTGTTTGACATGGGGGACAAACTTAAGGAGCAAAAAGGTAATATTTCTCTATTGTAAAAATTATGGACCGAAAAGTACTCTTCCAGTAGATTCAAAAATTTATCTACAACATCCGCATGTATCTAGCCTTCAAATAAGGGGATATCAAAATTGATTTGTAATTGGTCTTCTGATGAAGATGTGTCACTTGTCGAAATCTGTCAAAGGATATGTGCAAAGGTATCCATCATATCATTCCTTTGTCATGTGATGCACTCCTCGAGAAAAAGTTTAAAAGGATCTCCTGCTCCATCGTCTCTCTTTTCTTCCACCATGGGAGGCCACCATGATCGGCAGGGACAGTCTTGAAAGGGATCAACTACTTCGATTCCTAACTCTTTGTAGCATGAACTCAATGGGGACATGCACAAAAAATAAAATAAAGAGAAGACTGCTCCGATACACTAATACAAATTTATAAATGGAATGAAATGAAATACAAATGTATAAAAAAGAAACACACAAAGATACATTAAAACTTGACTTCTATTAATAAAGAGAACCTGTTGAAACTGTAAAAATCTAGACTAAAACAAAGTTGCTCGAATGGTGGCATCTTATCTCTGAGAAGAGATGTGATGACTATGCTCATCTATAAGAAAATGAGTACAATGAGGATCCCAAGACCTTTTTTTAACATCAAAAATAAATGAGAAAACCCTAAACATCCAAAACCCTAACCCTGGGAGATGAAACACCAAAAGGTTTATGGGCCTCGATGCGGGTAGTTGATATGTCAACTTCCCGACGACATAACTTTTTCATACGATCTCCATTTGGGGCACTCAATACACTATTTGAAAGGTATAGTTGAGAAGTACATATTCCATTCATCCTAGCATTTTCCTCTGGATATATGATAGGCATTGTCGAGCCCAAAAAACGTCATTTAAGGCCTCAAAACGACCTCGAAAGTTTGGAACCAAAAAAACTGTAAAACAAGTGCCAAAATGGAAATTATTCTTTGAGCCAGTGGAATAGGTGGGTAGCCACCAATATCCACCTGGATCAACTAATGCATTTAAATCGCTCATAGATGGATAGTCCTCATCATGTCATGTCCAATGGTAAGTGGTATTCCACATGGTTCCTCATGGTTGAGGAGAGAGTCCCTCTTGAAGATGGAAGCCCGAAAGTATGGTTAAGAAGCCCTAAACAATTGTAAAAATAAGTGGCAAGTCGACCCCATTGCACTTAATATTAAAATAAATATTAAGGATATTGTTGGTAAAGTTGTCCCCAATGAAATAATCATTAAAATGATTTTGAATTTTATTTTGTTCAAGTCGGACCCAAAAAGAGGGTTCTAGATATAGTATAAACAAGATACCAAGGAGTTCATTTGTAACATCAACTCAGGTGATTTTTATCTTAGGTAACCAAGGATATCTTAGGTGAATTTTAGAGGGAATATGAAGTGAAGAAGGGAGAAATTCCAAGGGAGGATGAAGTCTAGTGATGATGTTTTCTAAGAGTATCCAAATTCTGTGAGACCAATTTCATTGGAAAGAGTACAATCCATAGTATGTTGTGTGCGAGTTTTAGAACAAGATATCAAATATTCAGTGCATGGCTTGCTCTACAAGTTCATTCTCCAAAATAGGCTAGAATTCTGCAAGGTCTACCATTTTATCTAAAAGTCCTTTTCAGGAATGATTTAAGGACTGAAACTTGGACGAATTTCAAAGAATATATTGAATAATATTGGGTACAAGTTTTAGACCCTTTTTCATTACAAGTATGGATTTATTCTTGTTTAAATTTAGGGTTTGTGACTAATCCAAAAACTAGTCCCATGAGATTGAATTAAAGTCAAATGAAGATGCTATCCTTTTGTTGAAGAAGTTGAGGAAGTTCTGCAGGTATCTGATCACAGACACTAGGTTTCTACATGACTAAAGCTATGCTTTCTATGTGTTCTATTTTGATGGTTATGGCATATGCTTAAGGAAAATATTGATAGTTTGGCACAAGATTAGGGCATGCTATCGGCACATGGTTTGAGGAATATGTTGATGTTGATAATATGTATGAGAGATTCTCCCAGTGATATTGGCATATGATTGAGTAGATATGTATTGTTGACGATGATGTTGATGATGAGATATCAATATCAATGATATATATAGTGACAGTGGCATAGATAGTGACATGTTGATTATCAGTGACATGTTGATTATCAATTACAGGTTGATTATTAATGACAAATTGAGTCTATACTTATATTTCAAGGTGGAAGGAAGGGGAAAGGAAAAGGGTTTGTAGAATCCTTTCAGTTGGAACTAAAGAACATAGGGAGTTGGAGCTTCCTTTAGGTTGGAGCCTCCTTCTAGTTGGTGCTTCCTATGAGTGTAATATATATATATATATATAAGAAAGAATTTCATTGTTTTCTCCCATTTCTACGTAAAATTCATGTGTACTATGCATCTATGGTTATGTGTTGTTGAATGGCATTTCTCATAATATCTTGAAGGAAATCATAATTGATAAATTGTTTATGAATTGATTCTTACATATTCTGGTTAAAAGTAGTAAAAATTTCATAATACTGATTCACCCCCCTCTCAATATTCCAACACAATATGCTTCTTGGGTGTGATTATGTTTATGCTATGAATGTTGTGGTGTCTAAGCTTTTTTGTGTTATACATTTTTCTTAAAATGGATTTATCATTAGTATTGATCATCTTTCATCTGATAATCATCATCTTGGTTAAAATTTAGCTTAGGTTTCCCCTTTTTTATGTTCCCAGTGTTCAAGTAGACTTTGCCCTGACTTGGGTGAATTATGTGGCGTATTATCCTCGATGTTCAATTTCTTTTGAGAAAGGATATTTACATTCATTTTTTCCTTCTTAAGACAAGGTCTCAATAATTGATCAGGTGTTGCATCCAATGTAGGCATGTGAGCCTTTGTTTTCCCCTTTTGGCCCAAGTGATCTGGATTTCCCTCTTGATTCTGATCTTACTGTTTGTGAGACCTTGAACCATGGTATTTGTGTGTTGTCAATCCCTAGTTTCATGGATGTTGAGTTTCATTTTAATGAGGCTATCTTTGATGCTATGGATATGGATTTTTGACCTCTTCCTGAAATGGAAACTTTACAAGTTTATTACCAAAGAATCCCTTGGACTAAGCCTAGAAATGGTTTCTACCTAGAGAAATACTATGTATAATTTGTAAGGCTATGCATTCCTCTGTACATATAGTACTTTTAGGGCTTCTTATTTTCAAGTTTTGTATCCCATAGCATGTGTTTTATATCATAGTTTTCTATATTGGACTTATTGAATTATGGGTGAATATTTTTGGTCTTATATAAAGGACTTCGAAGACATTTTTCTTTGGTACCTTTTCTTCCATTTCGATCCATTCTGACAAGCAATGATCTCGAAACTGACATATAGGTTAGATTTTCCCCTTCATGCATTTTTACATTATCCATTTCTTGTTTCATTTTTCCTTAGGATCGACCCCACTGAGTTGCAACATAGAACCTTCTTTGCTATTTAGAAGTTTTCTAATTCATGTGGTAGAGCCTACCATTCATGGGTTCCCTAGTTAGAACCTTGTTCAAAATTGTTACCAATGATGAAATACTTTTATGGGCTCGGGAGCCCTGTTTAGTCCCGCCATGACTTTAAGTTGAAGCCGCATATATTCTTCTCAAACGTTTTCTAGCCAATACCTATGGGACTCTCTCATTTATGTGTTGCTACATATGTTGTCATTTTTTGGATTCTTCGGTAGGTATTGTGTTTCTTAGTGACATATAGGGTAGGTTTCATCTCACTTGCACAATGCATTTATTTGTATTGATCACATATTTTCCATAGATTTAACCCCATTCATTTACAACATTATACCTTCAAGCTACTTTCAAGGTGTCATTTACAAATGGTAGAGATTACCTCTTCATGGGTGTCCTATTTAGTACCTTCCAAGCCATTTTGGCACCCATGCTACAGTTTTTTCCAGTAGGCTCTGAAGCCCAGTTTAGTTCTACCATGACTTTGTGTTTAAGTTTCATATATTTTTCTCATATTTTTTTGGATAATTACTCGTGAGGCTTCCAAAATTGTTGTGTTGAGTTGTAATTTCATTACATATTGACCACTCATGCTTCTAGACCTAATGTCAGCTTCATCTTGTTGTTGTTGAACCATTCACATATGCATTCCTACCAGTTGTTATCCTTGCAATTTATGCCTTTATTACTTGATACCTTTTACCCATGGAGGAGACATTCCCTTGAGTTTCCTTATCTTTCACATGCTTCACTGCATTGAGCATAGGTATGTCCTTGCACTATGGAACTATTTTTATTTCCCGCAATACTTGCTTCCTCCATTGTACTATAGAATTCGCTTATTCTTTTTCATAATTTAATAATATGAAAAAGACAAAAAAGTCATAAAACAAAAAAAGAGGGGGGAAAGAGTCGATCTCTTTTGTTTGGAGGCAGTCTTGTCTCCCTTTGAACAAGGAACAATCTTTGATTCAATGTCTCAATGTTATTGGGTTTAGTATGACCTTTTTTCTCGTCTTGAGCATAATATCCTCTATCTGGTTATTCTTCCATTCATATGGAGCATTTGTTGATGCATTCTGTGTCACGCATATTCCAATTGGTAGTCCATGCCTCCTTAGTCACATAATGTGTCATGATTTTTTTCAAGGGAATTTTTATCCTGAGTCGACTATTCTACAAAAATCCTTGACTTTTTAAGTCATCCTTCCCATGTTAGTCAAGTAAATCTTAGTTTCAAAAGTATCTTTATATATCACTCATGCTAGTATAGAAGGTCCTCCTTGACTTCTTACTGGGAGGTATGCTCTTATCGACTACAACTCATTTCTTTGAGAATATGACCTAGAGTTTCACCCTGGGCCTATTTACATCTGTTAGAAAAACATGATCGCGGAGAAATAAAATAAAAAAAAATGCAGAAATAAAACACAGAAGATACACAATACAATAGAGACACGGATATACATGCTTCACTGAGTGTGGGATACATTCACTAGAGAAATTTCCAGGTCCTTCCTTTTTATTATCCATCAAATGAAGGGATACAACCTACAACACACCCATTGTAACTTCCTCTTCTTTCTCTCATAGTCTCCTTTCTCAAAATACAATATTTGCAATGATACATAGCTGCAAAATACATTTCCCTCATAAAAGAGGGTTTCCTTCTAGGGAGAAAAACCATATCATAACTTCTACTGTCATAGTTGTGACCTTATAATGAATGGTCCATATTTACTATGAAATTACAATATACATTTACAAGGTAAGTTTTCCTTCGGGTGCTTTGCCCCCAAACCCCCATCGGGGGACACTTCCCCCAAGCCCCCGTTGGGGGCCTTCTTGCCCACGAACCCTCCAACTGGGGGATCATCCCCCTAGACCCCATAGGGAGGAAAATCTCCCACTACAACCCCCCGCGTGGAGGTTTGTACAGTATTCATGGGGCATAAACATGGATGAAAACAAAGACCTCTGAATCAGGAAAATAATCAAGATCCACAACCAACAACATCCTTGATAAGTGACCTTGCACTTAAAATATGACAAACCATCATTGGTCTCTCAATAAGTGGTTATCCTTATGTTCTACATCAACAACAATCATCACACATAGGAATTTGTGTGGTACCTTGGTTTCCATCTGACCCCATTAGTGGATTCCTCATCTTTGTCAGTATTATTCATCATTGGCTATTATTCAGAGAACTCTGTTGTGCGTTATTTGATCTGGTGCATGCCAGAGTCATACCTCGGTGTGGTCCTTACAATATTTTCATCTAAGTCCTTCCAAATATTTGGCCTTCTTCTACTCCTCGTGTTGGATGATGGGGGATGCCTTAATTCTCTCCTTCCAGTGGATTTCTTCCTATCGACTTCAGTGCAATCTTGCTCTGGGATAGAGATATAGAGTCATTTTTAATACCTTGGGGCTTGTACTCATCAATGGAATGTTCCCTCACTATTTACAGTTGGAATACATAAATGTCCTTAGAACTATAGATTCTATTAGGTGTTCGACATCAACGCCTTTATTCACACTTATTAGGTTGTACTAGGTACCTCGATGCCAATTATTATCATTTGTGGGTGGTCTCGCATTTGTTAATGGTATACATCAATGACTGATAATCAAATGGTGTCTCACTATGTTTGAATCCAACAGATATATTCACATAGTGTAGAATTGTACCATGGAATTTGGATTGAAGACTTCAGGTGAAGTATGAGCATCACACATTTTGTTCTCCTACCCGACTTGTACCACCCTCCCTGACATTGGTACTTGCAGAGGATCAATTTTTTCACTCCTTTGGTTCTAGATATACTATGATTTGATTCTAAGACATAGCTCAATTGTGTATTCATTCATGGATATGATCTATATTTGCATAGATCCACTGTGTATTCCTCATGTCCATGATTCCTACTCTTATATATATCACATCGATCCACTGTGTATGGTTTTTGTGACCATGGAAACTATTTATAATTTATACTCTATGGATCCATAGCATACTTGATTTGATGGCCATGCTTCTATCCATCCTGAGCATGGGTATGCCTGACTTAGGAAGATAATACTCTTACTTGATTTCTGCTATAGGTTTTGTTCTCGAATCAATTTTTTGGGGTTATTTCATTTGGACTTACTTAAATGCATCCTCACCTCCTAGAGTTATAATTTATTTCGGCCATTAGTTTCTCTTCTGACCTCACACATTAGGGGGCATCTATTATAGCACAAATTTCCACTCCATGTGGCATTTGTCATATGGCCTAGTCCATTCCTCAACTTGCAAATCTAAATCCTAATCTCCTTCATCAAAATCATCTAAAAAACTATAATTTTAATATTTATGTACGTTATTCACTCATGTGAAATTCACATACATATGCTATTTTCTAGTTTTCAAACAAGGATGATTTTAAGGATGGAAATTTATTTTAAAATGTAGAATCCTTGGCGAATCTTACTAATCCTTCATATGTCAACTATAAATATTTGGCGATATTTTTGTAAAAATATTCAAATTTCTAAGTATTTTATATAGTTTTTATAAAATTTTGGCGATTTTTAAGGTAAAATAATTTTATCCTATAGAATTTGGGTGAATCATTTTTAAAATAATGAATCTCATTTTTGGAAAAACCATGGAAAATTAGCCCATGAGTGAAATTTATCCCCTAAAATCATCCCTATTTTCAAATCACGTACACCCCTAATTTTTTGAAAAAATAAAATATTCCTTAATTTTGGATGGGGTTTATGGGTTTTCCTGGTCCTAAACCCCCAATTTCCTATACAAAACAAAATGTAACCATATCAAACTCTTTATGATGGTATAAAATCACCTATGGGGGTGTATATAGGAGAGACCACCTTGGTGCGAGAAAACGTTGTCCATTTGCAAGTTTCCCTATTCTCCAAATCTCTGAGTATGATCCCTTGATATGGAAATTTATTTTCCATCATCCCTTCCTCTCTCCTATATGAACATTGGGTGTATTCCTATCCCTTCAGGGTCATGCGAGGAATTTCTCTATTGTTGAGTTGATGCTTGAGGGGTTCGGTGGAGGAGCTTAGGAAGTTGGTTTTGAGGCGGTGCCATTAGTCAGGATGAGGTTGTAACTTACCTATCTATTGTTGATCAATAAAAGAGTTCTCTTTCCCTCCATTTATGTGCATTTGTGTTTAATTTGTTTGTTTATATTGATTTTTTTCTACATATATAAGTTCGCATATCACATTTATATATTGGTTTGATAACTACTTTGTTGTAGTTTCCATTTGATTCATTTTTCAAGTTTGTAAAGGAAAAATTCTAGAGCAAGTCAAAATTTGAAAGTGAGGATCTATTGAACATTGGGATGCAAGGTACTAGGTTTTCTCTCTCTTCTATAACTTATCATTTCTTTGTTTATTTGTATGCTAGGCGGTAGGTTCAATATTTTATATTTGGTTAAGATATGGTGTGACATAGACCCAAGGTCATAGGGTTGAAAATCTTGTAACACATACTTTAGTTGTGCATTTTGAAACCAAAACCCTTTGTTGTGCATAAAGGCTAAATGTTTCCTTGTAATGCAAAAAAATGCATAAAGGGAAAAATGCATAAAATTCATGAAAACAGGGCATGATGAAAAATGCATGCCCTGGTAAGAAAAATCCATGTATGGTGTTGGTAATTTACAAGTTACAAGCTACACAATTGTATATTTTTTCTAAACCCTAAAGAATATATACTAGGGTGATTTGTGCCCATAATTTAGTAAAGGGTTGAAATATACATGGACCTTTGGAAACTATGCATACAAACTAACTAAAAAGGAAAAATGAGTACCAACTACCTATGTCCATGAGCTCAATGGTGTAAGAGCTTGTACAATCACATCACACATAGGTTAGTTGTTAGTTTCATTTCCATTGTGAAGACATGCATAAATCATCAGAGAATAAAAGTTTATATGACTGAATAATAAATAAATAAATAAACAGACATATCAATATGTACAAGACTCTAGAAATACTAAATTTGAATACTTGAATGAGCAAAATACATGTTTTTGTTCTAAACTATAATTTGTGCATTTGTGCAAAATGTAGGCTAGGCTTCAAAAAAATGCATGCCCAAGTCCTAACACACCTACAATTTGAGTAATTAAAGTTTCTAAGGGTATCTTAGACAATTTTACACCTATCTACATATTTAGATTTTCATTTGCAAACATAGAAGTGGTTGTTTTGTAAAAGAGGCAAAATCTACCTTGTAAATTGAGAGACCAAAACAATAGAAAGTGACCTAATGGAAATTCATGTCCATGCTTCTATATAACTCCAAATTTAGTGATCTAAGTTTTGGGGTGAAACTAATAACATTCTGAATCCATATATTTCATCTGGAGTGCATTTTAAAATCACTGGGGACTTCTACCTTGAACCAAGATTCAAGACTTTTATTTAAATGGAGGGTAAAACTATCTTACTATAAAATGCATGCCTAAGACTCACATGACCTCCAAATCGAGTGGTTCGAATTGTGGAGTTTGGATTTTATAATTTTACATATATTAATACTTTAGTTGTGCATTTTGAAACTCAATACTCTCTAATATGAATAAAGGCTAAAAGATTCCTTATAAATGCAAAACAACTGCACAAAAACAAGGCTTGATGAAAAATGTACGCCCTAGGAAGAAAATCCATGTATGGTGTTGGTAATTTACAAGTTACAAGTTACATGACTGCAAATTTTTTTTAAACCCTAAAGACTATAAACTAGGATGATTTGTGCCTAGAATTTAGTAAAGGGTTGAAATATACATGAATATTTGGCAATTGTGCACAAACACTAACTAGAGTGGAAAAATGAGTACTAACTACTTTCTTCCATGAGATTGATGATGAAGGAGCTTGTAAAACCACATCACACATAGGATAGTTGTTAGTTTCATTTCCATTGTGAATATCTACATAAATCATCGGAGAATAAAAGGTTATATGATTGAATACTAATTAAATAAATAAATAGACATATCAAAATGTACAAGACTCTAAATAGCCTAAACTAGAATACCTGAATGGGATTCTCTTGGTTTCAATAACAATTTATTCTCTACTAAACAAGGATAGAAATGTGAATATGGAAGCTCATCCCCCCCTGCATCACTCTCAATTCCCCATACCCAATCTATCTATTGGAAAATAATTGAAAGTGACATAGTATGATTCATGCATAGAAAGTAGAAAAACAAACTTTTAAGGTAAATGAAAGAAAAAATGTGTGTGGAAATATGTGGTTTTGTACATACAAAACATATAACATTCATCCATAATAATATAGTAACAAATAGTATATATGTGATAAACAACCCTTTTAAAAGATGGCGCTTACCTCATATCGTTGTATATATTCCATAAAAAATCTACATCTTTCTTTGTTCACCTCCGTTGGTTCACACCTATCCAATGCAATAAGTTCCTTTTTTTACTTTCTCACAACCTTTTCTTTATTTGTCTCCCTCGGGTCCATAGATTCAAATAATTTGTCATTGTTTCCCACATTGTCCACATCAGTTGTCGACAACTACATATATCAACAAAAATCCAAGTTCATTCAATTATAAAAACAATAATAGAGGTTGGTTGAAGTTATGGTGTCAACATCCATATTATACAATGTATCAACATCCATTTGAATTCATATTCCTATGAACACCATTCATATGTGCATAATTTTTCTAAATACATACCTCTGCTAAACAACATGATCCATACCATATTTTCATCAAAGAAAAAAAAATGTCAATCTTTATTTCGTAAACTCTCTGTATGCACTTATAATCATGAACCATGTAGCCAAGAAGGATAGGTGATTATGAAATACCCAACAACTGAATATTTGTTTTTAAAACCAAGTCACTATTTGCATTTCCCTTATAGGCATGGATAGAACATAGTATATAAAATAATATAGGTATGTATATAATAGAGTATAGAAAACAATACGTTTGGCACAATTTCCTAACAAGGTATGATATTGGCTAATTTCAAACATTTTTTCTTCAAGCTTTAACCATTTTTCTGGAAGTTATATCAAGCTCTGTTTCTCTATCATATGATGGAATATTAGGAAATATTTTTTTGATTTTTCATAACAAATGAAAATAATATATTAACTTGAAGACAATAGTTTAACCTTTCAAAACACCATTCATATCTTGAAATTTAGGTATATCACTTATTTATTTTATTATCATATCTTTATATGCTTCCCACTGAACAAAATTTCCATTTTTATCCCAACATGAAGGCAATCCCATTTCAACTAATTCCTTTTATATTTTCATGAAGGTTTCAGTACTTATTTGAATTTAACTACATTTATTTTGAGGTTGTTAAACCAAAATCTTCTTTGTTAATAACTTTGTAGCAACCATAATTAGCAAAGTTTGATCATTGACACCCAAATCCTTTAACTGATTCCAATTCTTAGAGTTAAGTTTTTTGGGAAGAGATATCATTTTTGTGATAGACTCAACATTGATATAGAAAACAAATGACATATTCTTAGATACCATGACCCTTTTCTCAGAAACATAGTTCTTTGCACACCAGGAGACAAACTCAGGAAAATAATACATTTGGGGAATTATGAATTTATCTAAGTTCGAATCCTAGGTATGTAAATAATCATGCAAATCCCTAAATCTATCACATAGTATCTTTATTAACTCATAAGGATAAAACTGTGACAAAGTGGTTTCAAATATTCACAATCACTGTTGATTAAGACTTTTTCATCAGCGGATAATGATTGACCAAACTGAATACCTTTCTCCATCTATCCTTCTTTTAAACAATAAGAACATATTTGAAGTAAGGAAATGAGAACATTACATGAAATTATTTGTCGAAGGAGAATTTGACTATTTTTAATGGAGTCTATTGTACTCGTAACAATGTTTACCGTGTGCATTTACCTTCCAGGTTTATTGTTTTATTTTTTTAATTCCTTTGGATTACATTGATGTGATGCCTTTTTTATTTGACTTACACCATCGTACCACTTGTCATGCATTTACACATTTCAAGGGAGAGATAAATTTGTTTTTTAATACCACCCCTACATACCAAAATGGATAAGGTAATGACACATTATCGACTATTAATACAATGGTTTATAATTTAGGCCTCCAACCCCATTTTTTTTAATCTAGCATGCACTTTCACCGACCAAACTAAACTAAGACTGTCTATCTTGGATCTATATTTTTGGTCCGATCATGTTTGTTGAATTTTCATTTGAAGCCCTCTTTATTCTATGTTGCGTGTACAAAAATGTGGCAAAGAGATGTAGTGTTGGGGAATATGGTGGAAACAAATATGAAACGAAGGAAATAGTACTGTAGATAATCGAAGAGGAATAAAAAAATTCGAAGATAGGAGATGGTATCTAAAGACACCATTACAACACTTAAGCATAGTGCTCTATGATTATAACATCACAACGCATGTTTCACATCTTGATATGCATGATTTGTTGCATAAGATCAATTCACTTGCTTGATAGTGACCTAAGGGGTCTCTTTTTGTAGACTCAAAATCTAACTGATTTCCATAGAATCTGAAATATCTTTTTCACATGTAACTATCGATGGTTAGAGTTTACTTCACCAAACCCACTATGTTATATCATCTTGATAGGACTCAACCCAACCACCTATGCATCCAACTCATAATCGGTTAATGGTTTGTTTGAGCCACCACCTGATTATCTTCAACTAATGGTCGATTATTCGACCGATAGCCACATCGACTACTCGACCGACTGGTGTGGTGTACTGGTCGATTGCCCAACTGACTATATCTAGATGTAGTTCGACCTCTAAACTGAGTGAACCTAGGAGATGTGTGATGAACCATCATTTCTTGATGTTCCAACACCCCCCCATCAACATACAACTCTTTATATTCAAGAGGTGAAATTACATCACTAGAACACCCCCTCCCCCCATAATTGTAGCTTCCTAAAGCCAAAGCATCGTGAAAAAATTGATAAATATGGCTCCAACTAAAGGTTTTGTGATGATATCAACAACTTGGTATTTTGTTATGCAATATTCAAGAGAGACAATGTTCCCATGAACCAACTATATCAAGTAGTGAGCATGGAGCTCAACATGCTTCATCTTACTATGGGAAACATGATTTTCAACAACATGTGTGGCACTTTGGTTACCACAATAGATTATAGTCTAGGTATGAGCAGGAAGGACAAGCTCTCTGAAAATTTGGTGAATCCATATGAATTCAGTACTTTCTTGAATGATGCGACGATATTCTACTTTCGTAGTTTTCAAGGTGACTACATTCTATCACTTGCACGACCGCACCAAAGGTCTAGTTCTATAGAGAAACACATATCCATAAGTGGAATTTTTATCATCACCATTGTCATCCTAGTCAGAGTCGTTGTAACTGACAAGTGGATCTAAACTTCAACAATACTTAATACCAAAATAAGTGGTACCCTTTATATAGCGAACAATTCATTTGACTACTTTCTAATGGATTTCTTTTGGGTCATGCATGAACCGAGAAACCACACTAACAACAAAGAAAATGTTAGGTCGACTATGAGTAATATAAATAAGACTTTCGACCAATTGTTAATAAAGTGTAGCATTGAATGTGAGTGTTTGACATGTTTTAGTAATATTCACTCCATAATGAATAGGTGTGGAAAACGTATTGCAATAATCCATGTTAAAATGTGTCAATAGATCCATCACATATTTAGATTCATAAATGAAAAATCCATCACAAAGTGGTAATACTTGAAGACCCAAAAAATAATGCAGAGTGCCAAGGTTTGTCATATCAAAGTATTCAACAAGTTGTTTCTTCAATCTGAGGATGAGATCATTATTATTTCCAATAATGAGTAAATCATATACATATACAACACAAACCAGAGTGTCTCCATTGGTGTGGAGAACATACAAGGAGTGATTAGATTCATACTGGTTTAAACCAAGTCAAAGGAAGAAAATATCAATCTTAGCATACCAGGCTTGTGGATCCTTCTTCAAATCATAAAGAAACTTCCTGAGTCGACATACTATATTTGAATCTTTCACAAATACAGGTGGTTGTTCCATGAAAAAATCTTTATATAGGTCTCCATCAAGGAAAACACTCTTCACATCCATCTAATATATTTTCCATCCAAAATGAGCAGTAAGGGAAATAATCAATCAAATGGAGTTCATATTTGCAACGAGGGAAAATGTTTTAGTGTATTTGATGCCTTCTAGTTGAGAAAATCCCTCTGTGATGAGGCATGATTTATGTTGCTCAACAACACCTTCAGAGGTAAATTTGGTCTCGTAGATCCATTGACACTTCACAATTTTCTTTCCTTGGGGTCGAGGAACTAAGTCCCAATTCCGATTCTTTGACAAATAATCAATTTATTTCATCATGGCCTACTCCCATTCAGAACATCCTTCAACATCAGAGTAGGTAACAAGGTATAAGATTTTAATAACTTGAGTCATCAAGGCAATGTTGGCATGTTTCTTTTGAATTTGAGTTTGGCATCCGCAAAAGGAATCTCTGACATTAGCTCCAACAACTTCAATTGTCTTGGAATCCCATAAGGGTAGACAAGAAATAGGTGAACCATGGTTCACTTCATAAGTTTGATAAGAATTCAGAGGGTATTTAGTCAGTGGACCGGTCGAAACAAAAGATGATAGACTTGTTGACTCAGAGGTCGACATTCTAGTTGAAATAGGGAGAAAATTCGATTGTCCACTCGAAGGAATGAAGAGTGGAATAGGAACACCAATGTCATAGACAACATAAAAGATATCATTCTGAAGTAATTCATAAGAGGAATTGAACAACCTAAATCCAAAAGGATTCTCATCAAACTAAACATTACATCTGATAATGATTTGTCATTTGACATGATCAAATAGTCAATACGATTTTGACTCTTCAAAGTATCCCATCATGATGAAAGAATGAATATTTTCATCCAACTTCATTTTTCAATCATCTGGAATGTGAGCCCAGGAAACACACCCAAAAACATATAGGTGGCCAACTAAAGGATTCTTCCCATACCATCATTCGACTGGAGTAATGAAAGGAACAACTCGAGTCAATATGTGATTGAGCAAATAATTTGCACAGTATACCACTTCATCTCGGAAGCAAGGAGGAAGGTATTTAACCTATAAAATGCATCTAGGCATTTCGACTAACATCCAATTCTTTCATTCTTCTTAGGTGTGTGAGGAACCTATTACTTCCAGTCAATACTAGATCAAAGTAGGTATTCTTCAAAGGGTCAATTGACATACTCACCACCATTTTATGATCTCAAGAATTTGATGGGTCAACCACATTCCTTTTTAGAAAATCATCGAAAATCCTTGAACTTTTCAAACACAAGGTTATTATTCTTCAAGAAAAAGACCCATGTGAAAAGAGAGAAATCATCAATGAAATTAAAAATGTGCATTGCACTTACCAATGAAGGTAGATTGATGCAACAGGCATCACTATGAACCAATTACGATAGGTTATGTGCTTTCCACACTTTTCCAGAGTCGAATGGTGCATGATGATGCTTCCAAAGCACACAACCCTTGAATCCACCTTTAGGGGGAACCACCTTCAGTAAACCAACAACCATATTTTGAGTTTCCAGTTCCTGTAAACTTCATAAATTTAGATGTCCGAGTAGGTCATGCCAAATTCTACTTTTCTCATCATTGTGTGAAACAAGTGCAATTGTTTCAAGTTCAATTCGAGTCAATACATGAAACTTGTACAAAATATATGTCAATTCAACAATCCCTCCAACGAAAATTGATTGGCCTTAGTTCAAATCACGAACATAGAACCAATCTAGCCAAAATTACACAATCTTACCTATCTATGTCAACTGAGCAACAAAAAATAGATTGGCATTGAGGTTTGGCACATGATAGACATCAAAAAATTTCCTGTGTCAACAAGATACATCACCTTGACCAACAACATATAGATAAAAATCATCAACAACATAGATTTTACTCTCCTCATATTTATTTACTCTCATGAATAAAGCAACATCCTTGGCCATATGGTGAGTGCACCTAGACTCGACAACTCATTCATTTTGCGTAGAGTGAGACAATAAGAAATAGGAATTCCCAGCTTGAAGGTGATATCACCAATGGATCAGTGAACAACAAACATGCCTTCCTCAAGGCATTTAACCTTCTCCTCTAAGTCATCTTGCTTCATATAATAGTTTTTCTCCACATGTCCATACTTTCCACAATACTAACATGTCTTCTTGTTTCGACTTTTTTTGAGATTGTCTCTAGGGTATTTGGTCATGGTATGTAGGTTTCTATGTAGAAACATCAGAATACTCTCTATTTCGAGAATCCATATTTCCCTTTCCCTTGATAAAGTGGGCTTGGTGTTTTCCACCAAGCTTACCTTCTCCAAGAAATATATGTTTATCAGTAATTAAAAGACCATAGAAATATTCAAAGGTATAATATTTACCA
The DNA here is from genome assembly GCA_000966675.3 of Picea glauca. Taxonomy (NCBI): domain Eukaryota; kingdom Viridiplantae; phylum Streptophyta; class Pinopsida; order Pinales; family Pinaceae; genus Picea; species Picea glauca. The sequence goes on along the minus strand of JZKD02S2280633.1, from coordinate 813,223 downwards.
TCTTCCTTGTGTGCTTGCCAGTTGGTGTGTAAATTAGACATGAACATATTGAATGGTGTTCTTAATTTCATCATGACCATATCGATGATTTTTCCATCCTTCTTGATATAGATCTTTCCAAATTCGCCCAATTTCAACTAGAGTTCCTTGACATGCACTAAATAGTTCTCCATTCTCTCAAAGGAATGAGGATTGAGAGAGATCAACTATTTATCCAACTAGATGTTGTGTCTCTCATGGATTTGGTCAAATAAGGTCTTCAAATTCTTCTATATTTGATGAGGATAGTCGATTCCACTAGGGTGAAAATGATTCTTCCACGAGATGTATGTTGTGATAATACCCACAACATCACATTTCTCACTATCAACAACAAACTTCACTTGATCATCTGTTGGATATGGAATTTTCACCTTTGTATACTTCCACAATCATTTAATCTTCAGTAGTGTTTCCATATCCAATTCCCATACTGCATAATTTGATCCTTTCATAACAATAGGATCAATCTTCAATATCTACACAGACTGGTCTATTTCAATGTTCCAATCACAAACCATCGACCGAGAGTCAATCACACAACGTATCTGACTCAAAAAGGTTTGTAGATAATAGTTTGAAGTTTTCAAACCATTGGCTATGATACTATGTTGGGGAATAGGGTGAAACACAATATGAATTAGAGGACAAAATACTGTAGAAAATTGAAGAGAAAAAACAATTGAAGACAAGAGGTGGTGGCTAAAGACATTGTTACAAAACTTAAGCAGAGCACACTATCATCAAAAAATCACAGTGCATGTTACACATCTTGATATGCATGATCTGTTGCATAGCTCAATTCACTTGCTTGATAATGACCCAAGGGGTCTCATTTTATAGCCTCGATATCTAACTAACTTCCATATAATCTGAAAGCTATTGTCCACATGTAACCATTGGTGGTTAGAGTTGATGCCAAAAAATCCACTCTGTCGAGTAATCTCAATAGGAATCCACCCAATAACCTATGCATCCAACTCATAGTCAATCATTGGGCTGGTCAATCCACTGCCTTACTATATTCGACTATTGGTCGAATGTCCAACTGACAAGCACATCAACTACTCGACCGACTAGTTTGGTGTGTTGGTCGATCGCCCAACCGACTGTATCCAGATGTAGTTCGAACTCTCGACTAAATAAACCCATGAGATATGTGATGAAACATAAATTATTTATGTCCCAACATGTAATATATAGTGTATTGAACCTAAAGTAAGGAGTGAATGATAGGGAAAACTTGAATTGAATGGAACTCAAACATAGCTATTATAAACCATTTCATATTGAACAAATAGCTACAAGATCTACATTCTCTAGCTACATCAACAATGAGGATACATACCAAAGACATTGTGGGGATGATCCCTCTTTGGATGCAAAAGTGGGGTTGGTCTCTCCTTGTATGGTTCTTCTCCTCTGCACACTCTCCTTATTGGCAGGTGGGATTGACCCAATGCAAATGTCAGTGGGTTTCTCCTCTTCACACTCTCTGTACTATCAGGGGGGTTGATCTAATGCAAATATTAGTGGATTGATACTTTGTACACTCTCCTGACTAACAATTGGGGTAGATCCATGCAGTGGTAAATAGGTTTGGGGTGGGTTTATTTGGTTAGGGTTTTGGTGCCATAGTGTGTTTTTTGTGTTTGAATTTTGTTTATTTGTTATTTTTTATTTGTTTGTAATATAATTTATATTTAAATTCATAAATAATATGTGTTATATAATTTTGTACAACCCCATTAACCCTTAAATCCCCCTAACCCCCTGGACACTAAATCCCCTAACCCCTCAATCCATAACTCCTAATCCCTGACCCTAAACCATCTCCACCAAAAAATATTTTATGTGTTAAAATTTGTAATGTCTTCCATATGACACTTGCAGCTCAAATATTCAATTTAGGGACTAGGTAGTGGTTTTGGAACATGCACATGGTTCATATGGTGGATGGGGGTGCAAGGTTAGAAATTTACCAAGGTTACTAGGTAGAGGGTTAAAACTTTGTGGTAGATTATCAATATTTAATGATGGTTAAAATCAATCAACACATGCTCAAAATGGGTTAGGATGTTATAGGTTGGTGGGTTATGAGAGAAATAAAGGTCAATGAATTATAACCAACCAATGATACACATAATAATATGGCATAAAACTTAACAAGATATAATTAAACCATATAAGAAAATAGTTTAAAGAGAATAAATCATAGAAAATATATAATCACATACCTCGACCTACATTTCAACAATTCAATATCATTGATATTCTTCTTCGTCCAACTCACATATGTATCATCTGGTTCAAAATCAACATTGAAAGGATTGGGCATAGAAAAATCATCATCATCAATGTCATTTTCTATAATGTCATCATCAATATGATCATTGAGAACATTTCCATTTACATCTAGCTCAACTTCTTCCTCTTCTTCATCTAACAAAAATAATTTCTCCAATGCATCATCTTCTTCTTCAATATCATATTATTTTTCTACATTATACTTTACATGCCTTCCTCTTGGATTATATCTAACAACATATGACCATCCCACTTTACCTAGAACATAGGAGTAAAATACCTACTCACCTTGTCTTGGAAGAACATAAAGATCAGTACCTGGCTCAATCATCCTTGTATTAACCATTATAAATCCATTAGCATGATAAACAACATTTCTTTCAAAATCACATTCATTCATCTGTAACCTGTACCATTTGACCTCAAACAATACTAATTTAAATGATTAAAAGTCACATTCAAGTATATCATTCAAATACCCATAGTATCTATTTTTAGATACCTTTGGATTCATGTCACTTCTAGAGGAAACATTAGTGACCTAAACTACTACAATTATCCCACAATCAAAGGTTTTCTTCTCGTGATCCAACTTTTTGATGCAAAATTGATGGCCATTGCACCACATAGCCTTGTGGTGTTTCAATTGCAATATGCCCAACATGTAAAAAATGCATCGTTAATTAATAAACATGTTTAGACTTAGTAAATATTTTAAGAAAATAACAGACCACATACATTAATATAATGGAAAATAAGTAAAAAATGTGGGTGAATATGATTTCCTAATTATGATTTAAACCATATGCTAAATCAATTTTCCTTTGTGTAATATTGGTATCTTGATTATGATGAGCCTCTTTAACCAATATACCCACCCCTTCCCATGATAACTTGACAGAACATTGTATACATCATTCTATCCATACCTTCATCCAATCAAGATTGTTTTTTATGTATAAATGTAGTGAATCCCACTATCAACCAACTATATGAAAAAATAACAATTCATCAATAATTAGGTACCATGAAAAAGATTAATAATTGATGGAAAATTAAAAATTAAATTGGTATGATATAGATATAAATAAATAAATAAAGTATTGTATATCTCTATGATCTAATTACCTTTCACTTTCCTCACTCTATCTTTCCCCAAGGGTTGATATACCATATATCCATCCACCATAGAACCCTTAGGACATCATCTTTTTGTACCAAAGACATTCAATTATTTCAAATGTCTCTCCACCATCGACATTGACCTTGTGTGTACATGTCCACACATTTCAATATCCTCAAATTGATGTATGATTTAGTATTCTTGCGCATTGAAAAATGTCGGAGGTAGGTACTTTTCATTTCACACATTAGGCAAGGGAGTTCTATCCTCCAATAATTTATATCTTATTTATGGAATTATTTAGATGACAAGCACATACACATATTGATGCAAGAAAATAACATGTTTAAGTATATACATTGCAAGTAAAACACATGTCAACAAGTTCTGCAACAAATATTTTTCATAGAAATCATTACTTACCTCATGTATTTGCCAAGATCATATATGAATTGTTTTACGTTGTTGTCAAAGTTGTCTGCCAGAGATAGTGGTAGAACATACTGTAAAAAAAAATGAATCATTATAAAAATTAGCGGTAGAACATACTGTAACAAAAACGTAAACAAAAATATACAAAAAATGATGTATATCAATATAGAAATATAACAAAATAATTACCTTAATGAAGGTATGCCAATCATGAGTTTTTACCCCACCAAATTCAACTTTCTTCCTTAAGATATTATTTATGTTTGAAGAAAATCTCGTGGGAAATTTAATTTTACTAATGGCCAATTTTACAACATTGTTTTGTTTCTCTATAAATAACCATAGAAGACTATCTCAATGTCCATCACTATTTGAATGAATCACGTTTTTCATTGCATGATTGGCTTCTTGAATGTCACTACAAATTTTGAATTTTTTTTCTTTGTCACTCCTTCCATCTAAGATTATCCATAATGTTTTTGTTAAATTCTTCCTGATATGTATTGTATCAAATAAATGAGCTATTTGTAGGTTCTCATAGTAGGACAACCTATTGAATTGTATAGGGTATATTTTTATTCCTCGTGGAATCCCATTAATGATTTGACGACATTTATGAAAAATAAATGAGATTACAACAATAATTGGTAGATAGAATAAACATAATTCAATACAAATTAAAATTGTACAACATTAATATATTTGATACATAGACTAATTTCTTACCTTGATGATTTCAATTATATTCCAACTTCCATAAGTGAGGTGTCATTCTTCATAGTTTTATTTTAGTCTCTTCTTTCAAATTGAAAAGATGTTTTTCAGTAGTTCGATACCTATGGTTCTTAGGGAGGAAGTGCCGATACTCATTAAACAACTCCTTTCCTAAACTTGTTGAATGACGAGATTTAATCCTAGGATCACATACTAGACATGCAAATTTACCTTTTGTTTGAAGGCATACAACATATGGATTAATTTCAGTATCAATAGTATACCAAGGAATTATTTAAAAAACATGCATGATATTTTGAAAAAGTTATATACTATTAAAGTGAAGTAGTACATTACATACCACAAAAATGTGTTAACCCTGGCGGATCATGAATTGTCCATGTAAATATTCCATGGAATTGAAATTTATTTTTCCCTATTGGTCAAGAGATGTCATACATAGTGATGCCAACCCATAAATTTAGTAGCTCGTCGATAAGAGGCTCAATATATACATTCATATCTTAA
>JZKD02S2280633.1:748964-772727 GCA_000966675.3 Picea glauca | reverse complement strand
AAAACCAAACAACAAATGCCAAATTGCGAAATACGTATAGACTTTGGGGCCCACCACTTTTGGGTTTAGAGTTTTTGGTAAAACAAAAAGAACTCCGTGGGAATTTAATAGGTAAACTCCGAATAAATATAAGACCGAGTTCGCAATCGGTGAAATCAAAATAATTATTGCGTTAAATCAAATTGAAAGCAATATAACTAATTCGATCAAGGAATGAAATGAGTTTACAAACTCAATAACATGAAATCATAAACGCATAATCCATATAGAGAATTCAAAGATTACTTCTATTCAAAAATGTGATTCTTCAGATCACACCACTATTACAATCTTTTTTTCATTTATTTATACTAACACCAATTGCCCCTACGATTTTAGAAACGATAAAATTTAATGAAGGCGGTGATAGAATTTCGTTGCCTTCAAAGGTTAAGGCGGCCACCGTTTATAGTAATTAAATTTTCAAGTCTTGAAGGGTCAAGACGACCACCTATCAGCCGCTATCCAGGCAGTGAAATGATTAATCTCTGACACATCCTTCACTCCCATCAATATCACATCCACACTTTCTACCGAGCTTCCTTGGTACAATATTTTCCCTCACTAAAATTTAAACCAGACGTTAATGGCTTCGCCAATCATGACCCTACTCTTCTTTTATTCCATCATATTATTGGGGTTCTTCTCTACTATTTTTCTATCAAACGACAAAAGCCAACTCCCATCGATGTCTTCATGACTACATCAAACTTGCACTAAAATTATTTGTTTAATGAAAATAAACTTAATGGAGTTGGTTTTTTTGGGGCAATATAAGTCTGCACTAAATCACAATTTCCCCAAAATATTCGAAAAAACACCAAAACTTTAAAACTGCCACAAACTAGTTATCTTAAAAAATAAAAATTCCTACAATCTAATTTTACCATATCAATATAATTAATATTTTAATTTTATTTATTAAAAAACAATTCTTTAAAAAATCTTAGGTAAAAATGTCTATTTCATTTTTATAATTTTGAAACCACAAAGAGACAACTATTTCATAAAACATTTAAACCACATCTAACTTACCACCCATCCCTTTCAAATATACTTAAAGTTAATGCTAATCACCAACATTAAATCTCCACTTTCGAATATGTTTAGAGTTAATGCGGATGAAAAAAACTGAATCTCCCAATTTCCACGAATACGATATCAGAACTTACCATCCCCAACCTAACCAGAAAGAACAAAACTAAATCTCCCAATTTCTACCATTAGGAACAGGGAAGCGTTCGTTATCTCGTTCGGACTCGCCGGCAACCGAACGAGATAACCACCTTCTCCTCCCATAACTCTCCCGTCTGTATGCAGGGCAGCGGATGATATCAATAATTCAAAGTTTCCTACATTCCAAAGACCAGAGTAGATCAGACTAAATACCCAACATTGAAAGCAGGCAGATACATTAATACTCACCCAACGGTTGAGAAACAAAAGAAACAGAGATGCTAATATGAATGCCAAAACAGATAACGGAATTCGGCCTTTCATCGTCTTCTGCAGCCGATCAGGACGACACCCAGATATTTCACCCAGAATACGGGATTAGTGAACGTAAACAGATAAAGGAAGGTTAATGGAGGTGAAGGCACGCCATTATCGGATCTCTAGTAACACAAACGTAGTGAGGAAGGGACCTACAAATTGAATTTCTACCTGCTTCGGGAGAATTGATGAGCATTGTGCAGCAGGCAGAAACGCCATTATAGCTGTTTGGTGCTGTCAGACACGGAGACTCAGAGGACAAACCGTTGCTTACGATGATTATTTAAATATACGAGTCATAGTGACAAGATCGTGGCCTACACAGAAAATTTTTATTAGTACTAGTGACAAAATCGTGGCTTCCACAAAAATTTAATACCTAAGTCAGCGACATCTCTTGAGGAAGGAAAGGACTATTGCAATGATATTTTGCCCCCCAGAAATAACCGGATTTACCCATTTCCCTAGTTTTATTTGTTTTAGTCCATCATATCTCTCGAGAAAAGGAAAGGACAATACAGTTTTGCAAGTGGCTATCTTCATTGCAGTTCATGGATGAACGTTTTGCTGTTAATTAATAATTATCTTCATTGCAATTCATGGAGTATAGCGTTTTGTTGTTAATTAATAATGAATTTATTACGTACTTATGATGTTGGTGAATCCTAAATACTAAACATGGGGATATTATACAAAACAAATTGTCTGATGATGCCTGTGTATTGTCTGATGATGCCTGTGTGTTGTAGTAATAAAGTTTATATATTAGCAATAAATCAAATTAGGGTATAAGGCTTTTTTGTTTATGAGATAAGGAAATTTTTCAGGTGAAATAATTTGATTGCTGAAGTTTATAAAAATATATATATTATCTGAGATTTAAACTTTTAAAAGAAAATACATGTTATTAATTATTATTTATAAAAAATTATTTTTTTTTATATAATATTATATATATATTGAAATATATATATATTAGCACAGTAGCAAAATAGCTGCTGGTGAACCCCTAAAGGTTAAGAAAATGAATCAAACCCTTAAAAGAATATATTAAATTTTATTATCTATTAATAAATAAATTGTTAGGTTTAGATTCATCTTCTTTACCTTTAAGTGTTTAAATTTATATTAAAATTTAAAATTATATTTTAAATAAAATTTAATTATATTAAAGCACTGGGTAATATTACATTTAAAATATTAGCCTTTCGCCAGCGGGTAATATTTTAAATGTAATATTAAGTAACTGGATAAAATTTAATTATATTAAGGAACTGGGTAAAATTTAATTATATTAAGGAACGTTGTAACCGTCGACGAGGCTGACGTCGTAGAAGTCCTTCTCGCCACTGGGTAATATTTTAAATGTAAACCTCCGGCGTTCAAAAGGAAATGAAGGAACTGGGCAATATGCCCACACAAAGCAGTTTACATCCACGTGCCTGCCCTGGTAAAAAAAAATGACGGCGCACTGTAAAATACACAGAAGAAACGGCAAGGTAGATACTAACAGTTTATAATTCACGCGGCCATACGCATCCGTCCATGAACAATAATTTTTGTTGTTATTTTTTAATCATTGAACGTGGTAATTTGGTGGTGATCAAGTAATTTTTAAATCTTATTTAGTAAATGTGAAAAAGTAATCACATAAACGTAAGTCTTTATAAATGAGCGGAAGTTAATTTATCAAAATCTCATCCATTGATTAGAGAGGACGACGAAGAATATGCCAGCATCTTCAATTGCCAACCCTAAGATTGAAATTTATGACTAGCACCAGCTGTAGAATTGAAAGAAAAAGGGGTGAAATTTTCTCCAAACAAAGGGCTGCTGAACGAAATTAGTTTGGATAGCAGAAAAACATTGATTTATTGCAATCATAAGCACATAGCTAGACCTATAAAATTGGAAGGAAAAAAAGCCAAGGCAATAAAGCATGCATGGGAAGCTGCATGAAAATACTTCTTCAAACTTCGACTGCACGAAAACATACTTCTTCAAACTTCGACTGCACGAAAACAATTCAACAATTCTTCAACGCTCTGCAACAAAATAATATGGTCAGAACAAATAATGCAAACCCACACAAACCTAAAAAGAAATAAAACAAGAAACCTAACAAAGAAATTTCGGGAGTGAATCCTCCAATCTATAAATTTTCCAGAAAAAAAACGTTTAAACGCATAAATCAAGAGATAAACTAAAAGAAATAGGGTTGAGTATTGAGCGAGCATTACCTTTAGAGGGCTTGAGGCCGTTGGCGTCATAGGGCTTGTTGCCCTCCTCCTCCTCCATTAACTAATGGAAGGTAAGCGAAATTACCTTTAGATGCCTTGAGGCCGTGGGTACCTGGGTAAATTGGCGTCACTTGCATGACTGAAATGGAAGCTAAGCCAAATACATCAGAGGGCTTGAGATGCAATGCTCCTAAAATGCAAACGCTCAGAGAATGCAACGCTAAGAAAATGCAAACGCTTAGAGAATGCAACGCTCATCCGCTCAGAAAATGAAACGCTCAGGGGCGGCGATTCAATATGAAAAGTGCAGACAGCTACCTAAAACGTGGCATGCCTGAAAAGTTGAAGTAGTCCGTGTTAATAATGCAAACGTGGTATTTCAAAAGTTGAAGTAGTCTGTGTTAATAAAACGCCCACCAGTAGAAAGGTGAACCGCCATGATAATCCATGCGCCCGCCCTGGTAAAAAAATGACGGCGCTCCCATCCTGGTAAAAAAATGACGGCGCACTGTAAAACATACGCGGTCACAAGCGGCCATACGCATCGGCCCATGAATAATAACTTTTTTTGTTATTTCTTAATCATTGAAGGTGGCAATTTGGTGGTGATCAAGTAATTTTTTAATCTTATTTAGTAAATGTGAAAAAGTAATCACATAAACGTAAGTCTTTATAAATGAGCAGAACTTAATTTATCAAAATCTCATCCATTGATTAGAGAGGACGAAGAAGAATATGCCAGCATCTTCAATTGCCAACCCTAAGATTGAAATTTATGATTAAAAGGTGATTAATTGTGCCCATTGTCAATAGGTATACGCCTTTCGGCGTAATTAAAAGGTAATTAATTGTGCCCATTGTCAATAGGTGTACGCCTTTCGGCGTAATTAATATATGTAAACATATTTCACATGATATTTTTGTTAGTAGATTAATTTATTTTATTTTAGGAGAAATATTTTGCTATATTGGTGACGTAGTTTAAGAAACAGTCTTAATTGACACAGCTTGGAATAATTTAGGTAAAAATTATATTTTCATATTATGCTTTATTGCCGAAAACAAGAAGCACTGGTGGTTAAACATGGAAGGAAGTAGCTCCTGGTTGAAAACTTTAGCGGGAAACAAGTGTCCCAGAAGACGCTTTCCACAATCGTGATGGATGAGGTTTTTTTCTGATCCGCTGCATCGTTGCGTTTGAATGATATAGAGATCATTAATATGACTGCCACAAGTCAAAATTTGCAATTCATGGACCTCAAGAATGAATTGGAAGAATTAAGTGACTAGGAGAGTTATTTAGAGATACATAGGCAGAACACAGAGCTCGTAGGGATCATATAATAATATTTAGAGTAAACAAGAGCTTGTGATCTGCACCACACAGTGATCGACAAGTACTCCAAGTCACTGGCGCACACTGATATTTTAACACTTCTGTCCGTTGTGGGATAGTATGAGGCCAGGTCTTCATCACATTAGGTGACGACATGGCCCAAAAAAGGAAAGAGATTCAAACCAGATTATATTATAGATTATTACCTTTGATAATTGAGACTGTTTGGTTTTTATTTTTAAGATAATCTTATAAATTTTAACATTGTTGCAAAAATACAGTTAATAATAGACACGCAGTTCGTGGTTGCAGCGCTTTTCAAAATAAAATTCCTGACTTGTGATGGAAAAGGTAATTGGCATTCGACATAGTCATCTTCGCAGTACAGATTCTGGAGTGGGCCGTCTAAAAATGTGTGAGGATTTGAACTTTGGATGTCATTTTTCTCGAGATGTTACTGTTTCCAAAATATTATAAATGATGTAGACGCTACACGGTTTATATCAAGCACAGAAAGAAATATCCTCACAGTAAAATAATAGGGAATACAAATTTTATTTTTCTTCACGGATTCTCGAACAGCCGTTTGTTTTGTCGTGTTGGTTTATAATTTGACACTAATGTTGTATCGTTTGTATTATTATCGGTTGTTGCGACTTTGCCCTCCATCAGTCCAGATTCGGTTTTATGAGAAATCTATAAGCTACACGTCTAGAGATTCCATCCCGTGCCAACGAAAAAGTAAAGTTTAAGAGTCAGTTTGAAGTCAAATCAGAGGTATTACATGAGAAACCCTAATAACAAAGAGCTATTGTAAAACTAACAAGGCTACTAGGTGGCATATATCTACTGAATATAATAATGAAAGTATTGTTTAAGGAGATAGTGAGAAAAGGAGAAGGCATGAAATGACTAGACGACATAAATATTTATTACAATAACATTGGGGGAAGTGAAGGCAGGAATAAGACTTCAAAGTCTTTTGCCAATAAGATATCAGATAATTCAAAGCTTTTGGCCAATAAGATATTATATAAATGAGATTTAAAATTTAAAATTAATCATTATTTTTTAAAACTTTAGATAAATGGGTGTATATTTTATGGTCAACCATGAACTAATAGAATGTCAAATCTAACTCAACACTATATACCATGCCTATGAACTTTAGAAGTTTTTCTTTGGGATGGATAAGGCGTATTCATATGGGTTTGTTTTACAATTTTTTTTAACTTTGTTTTATAATTTTCTAAATATTAGATGGTTAGATGGTTGAATATTGTTCAAAATGTTATTTCAATTATCTATATATTTTTATTAGTCTTTGCCTAAGGCTTAGAGGGATTATAACAATGGATAATTAGTTGACTTCATATTAATATGTTTCTTGATTATAAATTTTCACATCATCTCTATTGTTGGAACTATAGAAGTAAAAACATTATTTTTTATATAATAAAAAAAACCTTATATGTCATCGTCTCATTGGAGAATATATTGGAGGTTTTATTGTCAACTTCGTTGTTTCCAATGTTTAGATATCCAAAGTATTGAGCTTAGTGGTTCTTTTTTAATTTTTATTACATTTTTACTGAAATGTTTACATATGGACATTGTTTTTTAAGGTGAACATTGACACTTTTTTTTAGGTACTTGAATATGCGTGATAGCTTAAATGTTTACATAGTGCGAGGTCCTTAAACAAGATTTACAAATTAAATATTTGCATACCGCAAAGCCCTTAAACGACATCACAACCTTAAATGTTTACCTAAATAGGCTTCTCACAGTACATTTTTTCTCGAATTTTTCCATACAATGTTGCAGTGAATTTGGACAATATTGTTGTCCACCGCCAATTTCATAGCCATTGTATGTTTCATACTTCTTCTATGCTTGGAATGCAATTTCGTCATCGTTGAAGATACATACATTGTTTACTGGTTCAATGGGTGCTTCTTGTTTGTTGGATCATCGCTTGTTGCTTGTTGGTGTTTGGTTCAACTTTGCAAGGTTGAGGACCTGCACCTATGGTTGGACCTGTTGGTGCTTGTTGCTTGATTTTGTTTACTTCAACTTTGCAGGGTTGGGGTCCTACATCCACAGTTGGATCTGTTTTTTTACTTTGCGGGGTCCAAGTCATGCACCGACAATTCGACCTGCGCTTCTGCCGTTCATCATTGCGGAGTAAGTTTTGATGCCACAATTTCATTTCTAATCATTCTTTGTCGTTTGTTGTTTGTAGTTTGCAAGTAAGAATGTTTGATTATTTCTAGTGACATGCTCGTCAATGTTTCGGGTTCCTTTTGTGCTTGGGATGCAATTTGGTAATTATTGGAGATACATATGTTGTTTACTGGTTCAGTGGTTGTTGCGTGTTCACTGGTTCGTTGGTTCGTCAGTGACTGCTTGTTGTTGTTTGGTTCAAGTTTGCAAGATTGAGGTTCTGCGCCTGCAGTTGGGCCTGTTCGTGCTTCCTCACTGGTTTGTTGCTTGTTGTTTTCTTTTGTTTTCTTCGTATTTGCAAGCTTGAGGTCCTGCGCCAGCAGTTGAAGTTGATTTTTTTGCACTTTGCAGTGTTCAGGTCCTGCACCCTCAAGTGGAGCTACGGTTTTGTCATTTTCCTTGTCTTGCGAAGTCGATATCTGACGCCTATGTTGTGCCCGCCTATCCTTCTCTTAAATTTTTCTCCAATTTTTTTCCTAGCTCTGAACCATACCTACATGCCTTTGCAAAATTTTCGTGTAGAAGAAAAGGATACTAAGATGGTGCTAGCAAGAGTGGTGTCTGTGGATTGCAAATTGCAACATTCAATTTCTATGCTGCTTGGCGTGCACCATTGCTAGCACAATGAATGTGTTCTCAAATGCATCACACCATTCACATTTGGACAAAACCATTATCATTCTAGGATACTTCAGCATTGACATGATACAAAATAGTGGCATAACAAATAATTGGACAACTACATGTGCCATTACAATGTCCTTTGTCTTTTTGTTAAGATAAAACATGTGCAAAACACACTTATTAACCATATATGATGAAATGTTCCCATATCACAATACAACCTCTTTATCCTATACATTGACTAGTCTGACCACGATACAATTTGTCTTGTACTTAAAATATGAGATGTACATCGAAGATATTACAAAATTATATTTCCATGTCTTAAAGCATATCTGGATGCTTTGCTGCACAATACCAAAATCATTTAGTTATGGCCATGCAATTTCTTAATATTTTCTGGCTTGTTATATATTTTGGGCAGGAAAAACTCTATATAATTACAACCATGGATAAAAAAAAACAAAAGGTTTATGTTTCTAATTATCTTTTATTCTATTCCTTTGATTCTCATTTACTGTATGTACATATTACTTGTTCTCCCCTGCATACCAGCTTCCATTCATGTTCATTCTATTTTGTGCGTTCCCACATTGAAACAAACATAATAACTGGAGAAGACGAAGGAGTGTTTACCACAAATGTAGAAAAGGAGATACAAAGGTGCATGCTTGTACTGTTATTTCATATTCCATTGTTTTGTATTTCATTTATTGTATATATATGTGTTCACCTAATTTATTGTATGTAGATATTGTGTATCTTCCTATATAATAACTTATCTTCATGTCCTTTGTATTCTTTGTGCCGCTACATTGAAATAAATTGAACTCTGTTTATTTTTTTACATGTCTTCCTGCATACCAATTTACCTTCATGTCCATTGTATTTTTCCACATTGCTACATTTAAACAAACAAAATAAATGGAGAAGACGATGGACTCTTTGCCACAAATGTAGAAGAGGAGATACAAAGGTGCATGCTTCTACTCTTATTTCATATTCCATTGTTTAGTATTCCATTTATTGTCTGTATATTTGTTCTACTTCTTCTACTTCTTTGCACCTAATTTACTATATGTAGATACTACGGATATTTCTACATAGTAAATTATCCTCATGTGAATTGTATTCTCTTTGCTGCTACATTGAAACAAATAGAACTTTATTTCTTTTTTTACATGCCTGTCTGCATACTAACTTACCTTCATGTCCATTGTATTTTCGGTGTTGCTACATTGAAAGAAACATAGTAGTTGGACAATAAGATGAATTATTATATGCCATGACAGAGGGGGTTAAAGTGCAATCTTCGAAAAGGTATACCAATTGTGCTAGTAAATCAAACACACAAAACAGGTGGGTGCATATAATATTGGACTATAAAAAGATGATTTGACAACAATGGGCCTTTGTTGAGACTTCTCTCTTCCAAACATTTCCCTCCCCATTTCTATTTTTCCCACTTTATATTATCCCTTTTTTTCCCTCTTCTATACTTAACTGAATTCCCCTTTGTTTTTCTCTTCTACTTTCTTTTTCTGGTTTATTTTCTTAGTAGTCTTTCTGAAAATGTATAGGTGTGTGGGTTGGAAGACTCACAGGTTCACATTTATACTCATGCTTCTATATCACGACTCCGATCAATGGTTTCCTCATTCAATATTTAGCCACTTTTTCAATCGCGGGTTCTCGGGCTGGCGGGTTCAAGATTGTGCCTCTAGCTTCGGAGGTTATAAAATATAAATATTGGCCATCGTAGCCCCCCATCATGCCCTATTCCATGTTACACATTTTTGCAGTCAAAAAATCCGAGGCATACAATTTGACCATTGGGTCCTCATGTTTCCTGATTATCCCTTCACACCCTATTTCATATTCCATCGCCTTCGACCTTGTATGTGACATTCAGAAAAATTATGGACAATATACAATGCATATGCTTATTTATTCCTTCTGATGTTCATCTACACATGCTTGCATAGAAAAACATTGGACTAGTGACATGACCATGAGCAGTCAATCATCGCAAACATCAAGAGACCAACAAGGCCAAAGGTAAATATTCATACATTGTGTTCCTCATATGTTTACCAAACAAATATCCTGAGCTATTTATTCATCTATGTCATGATAAATATGTTGATGTCATCTGCAACACATACTTTGCAGTTCACAAGAAGTATCAACGAGCACAAGTGAGACGTCGAACATAGTGCAAGTTCCGTAGACTAAGAGGTCTGGTTGAAAAAATTTGGCTCCATACTTCATCCAAGTTGTGCGTCTACTTGTACATTTATGCCGGGGAAAAAGAAAACAAAAAAATAATTCAGACTACCATTCACATTAATTTTCCTGTTCAAAAAATGTCACCAGGTCTAAACTTATAACACCCAAAATAATATCAATAGAGGTATTGGACAACCAACAAACTGGAAAAGTGATCGTTGGGGACATAATGGTCATCTATAGAAACTACTTGGACAAGGAAAACAAAAATAGATCCATTGTGCATGCTGACATGACAAAAAACGAATCCCTGATGATAGACACACTCACTATTCCCACACAACTTGTCCAGAAACATGCATAAAATATATTTCCATCTAATGGGATATCCATTACAAATTTTAGTATATTTCCCAAAACATTATATGACCATGCTGATTGTGATCGGATGATATCGTTCAATGAAACAAGTATTGTGGAAAAAATTCCTGCGATTTGTTCAGAATATCATTTCATCCTAGACACAACAATCAGTCAACTTGCACATAGAAACGACACTTACCCTATCGGAACCATTAGTTCCGCTGTCACACTCGTGAGAAAACTTGGCTCGCATCACATTCTCCATATAAAAGATGGAGATTCAAACAAGGACAAGGAAATGGTATTGTTCTCCATATATAGTTGTGTCCTTTACTTTCACATGTCCATGCATCTTGGTTATGTTACACAACTATTGCACTATTCCATGTTGCAGCTGCAATTGTTTGACACCTATTCAAATTTGTTTTCCTCAATGGAACAAGAATTGCATAAAGGGAAATTTTCACTTATTCTCTTAAAAAATATAACAAAGAAAAAAGATGTTAAAGAAAGTATATTTCGCACAACCCAAGCAACATTTCTAACATAATTTTGAACAAACGTAGTACACAATTTCAAGAAACTAACTAGATCTACAACTGTTGTGCATATACATCTACAATTTCATCCTCACTTTGCTCATGCAAATTGCCTTCACCAATTTTCTGCAGCTATTTTTTTTTTTTTTTGCAGTTGTATATTATATGGTTCAATATATTAACTGTTATGCTCACATGCTCAGGTTGAGGGTGTTTTGGTTGCAATGAATGCTTACTCTAACCCCTTCGAGCCTGTATGTGCCAAATGTAACTCTCCTGCTTCAGCCTCTGCTTTCATAAATGAAGGTACAATTGATTGTCTATGATGTAGTAAAAATGCCTTTACATATATAGACATTTCCTCATTGCTGCCATCTCAACCGTGGGAAACAAAATCATACATTGTACAATTAGACAACCTTTGTTACAAGATGTGCTTCCTGTGTTAGCAGAATTGTCATATGAAGTATACCTACAGAAAAAGGCAAACAATGTCTACTTGTTGCATGACTTTTGGGTCCATCGCAAATTTACCTTAAATGAGGAAAATGCAATACTGCATATCGGCTGGAAAAAAAATTCATATCAAGCTTTCGCAGGAAACGGAAAAATCTCATGTGTATATGTAATTTTTCTTCAATACTCAAATGAATGTTCGTGGGACTCAAGTTCTTCGGAGTTTACATCTATGGCTGTAAAAATTTTTGTCCAGAGATTTTGGCTCTTTTTGCACTTGAAAAACCAAAGAGAAACTAACTACAAATCAAATCATTGTGGTTGTTATTTTGATGTTTTTTAGAATCTCCCAGTAAGAATTTTGCATATTTGTTGGGGTGTCCAAATGAAAACAAAATGATGGATAGCTGTAGATTTGTTGGAGGAGTCTGCACTTTTTTGGGTGCCCAAATTGGAAAAATATTTTCCAACTATATAGCCATGGCAAGATTTCTTCGTTTTTTGGGTACCCAAATAAAAAAAAAAAATATGATCTCCAACTATACTTTTATGGTAGGATATTTTCATTTTCTCGGTGGCCTAATTGAAAAAAAAGCACTCAAGATGGGTTGAAACATGAGCTTGAGATATTCGGAAATCCCTATATGGATTGGGTAGTTCGAGCATTGGAATTCATATAGGAAGGTGCATTTATTAGTGATTTACAAGCACCTAATATTGTTCAGTCCAGAAATGGGAAGCATGAGAAAAAATTCCATACAAAGTATCCAACTTTGATTAAATCAGACCCATACTTTGAACCATCGAAATGGCTTTCTCCTTTGGGAGAAACCATCAGGCATTTCCAATAATATTGGAAATTTGGCATTGTTAAAACTGGTAGTGATAGAACATGGCACTATTAGAAGAAAATGTCCATAGTGATCTTACTTCATGGTAAAATAGTAATCAACAAATTTTTTGTTCCCCATCTGGGGGTTTGGTTATAGCTGGGATACAATGTCGAATATCTACTGGTTTTGTGTTGTCTTGTGTTTGGGAGACTTTTCTTCATATCTCATGGGACCAGTTATTTTCTCATGGGAACATATACCATATTTAAGAGAAAACCAATGCCACGTGTGTTTATTTTTATATCAAATTGTTTAATGCATAGGTCGATGTGTACTTCTCTATGGACCCTTTTGGGATCTCAGTTGGCGCCTTCTATGTTCATGCATTGCCTTGTGCCTTGACTTTCAATACATTTGGTGTTTACTTAGCTCTTGGTTGTATGCTTCGTTTTGGAAAATTAATGATACATTTTGGATCTTGGAGGTTTTTCTATGATCTTAAAGAATATACATGACCTAATTTTCCTTTTAATAGAAGATATTTGATGCAAATGTAGTATGTGGCTCGTTTTATCACTTTTCCTTGATCGATGAACTTAGCAAAATTCATCTCTAGGAATATTTTGAAATAAAAGGATATATACTATGTGAAGTCCAATGGAACTATCATATCAACCACAGAAAATTAAAATTCAAATTAGTCTTGAAATTCAAATTTATCATTGTTGTACTTATGGTGAAGTTGACAGTACAAAAATTTTCCTTAAACATCCCAAAATTGATTTTCTTGTTTCTTTTTTATGCTTCTCTTATGAAAACACATCCTAGAAACTATAAGCATGGATCACTTTATCTATTCCTTGATTGAAGAGTCTGTTCACCTATTTCATGCACTTCATAGTTACTGTTAAAACCATCAATGGGGCTTTCTTACACCAATTCCCACTTCCGAAAATTGCCATCCCCCCTTTTTTTCCCCTCTGCGTTCCCTTTCTGGTTACTTAGTCATTTTTCAGAAAATAGCTAGGTGTGCGGGTTGGCGGATTCACGTGTTCATATTTCTACTGATACTTTTATATCACGAGTCTCACCGACCGCTTCCTTGTTCCATATTCAACAAAATTTTTGGATCGCGGGTTCTTGGGTAGGTGGGCTCGACATTGCGTTTCCATTGTTCTACTACCTGCAAACAACACCCAGACTTCCCCGATCTACAAATTGAAAATCAAATTCCAATTTATTTTTCTCATTTACTTTCCCTTTCTGGTTACTTAGTCGTTTTTCCAAATGTCCCATGCTTTTATATATAGCACCCGAAGTTACGCATATACAAATTGACCATCGAAGTCCGTCATTGTCTCTTGTTTTGTGTTACATATTTTGTAATCAAAAGTTGGGATACATAAAATTTGATCATCAGGCCCTCACGTCTCCTGAGTAGAACTTGTGGCCATGTTTTCAAGCCCGTCAATATCCCCTATTCTGAGTATGTCTCATGCTTTTATTTCACGAGTTCGACCAACCGCTTACCCATTGCATACTTGGACACTATTTACATCGTCGGTTCCTGGAGAGGCTTGCTCAACATTGGACTTCCATTGTTCTGCAACCTACAAACAACACCTGAAATTCCACGATATACAAATTGATCGTCGAAATCCATCATTTTTCCATGTTTCGTGTTACACATTTTTCATTCAAAAGTTCGGAGACATACAATTTGACCATCGGCCCTCACGTCTCCTGAGTATAACTTCTGACCCTATTTTGAAGCTTGACCGGCCTCTTTCCATACTTGGCCATTTCTTGGAATCTCTTTTGCGGATTGGTGGGTCGACGAAATGTGCAATGCTTAATCCCTCTTCGCCATCCCCGCTACCTTCGCATTTCTTTCTAGATATGCAATTATTAAGATTTAATGCTAATAGATCATCGTGCATGAACTGTTAATATGATCATTAATATCTGAAAGGATGGAGGAGATTTGTCATTAATACGAATTAAACCAAGATTTGCGGAGGGTTTTGTTATCTTTTCCAAGTGTTCATTTTAAGCATCATGTAATATCTTTCACGCATCGTCTGGTTGACACCTTCATGAAATATCTAATCCTTAATCACTCTTTGTCGTCACTGCCACCTTCACACTTTTTTATAAATATGCAATTAGTAAGATTTAATGGTAAAAACTCATTACATCGAACCGTGGAAATTGTCATTGACCAGGAAAAGTCTCGAGGAGATCTCCCATTGATACGCATTAAACAAATATTTGTGGAGGGTTATATTATACCTTCTGAATGTTCATCTCAAACATCATATGGAGAAAATGAACATTCTCATTAACTTATGGCAGTGATTCGACAACAGTTCTGTACAGATACAGTAAACACCTTCGATCATGATGACCAAAAGTTCCAGTGCTCTAGGGCATATTCTTACTACCCATCTCCCTCCGCCCATAAGAAAAAAAGGAGATGGTCCTTGGTGCACCGAGAGATATATTTCAAGCCAAAGAATTCCAAGGCAACCCCGCATGCTTAGATAGCCGGCCCACCTGCGTTGATGGCTGGCGCAGAGGTTGATGCAGTCGATTTCAAGATAGAAGAAGATGATCTGATGGATGATGATACAATGATGGATGATGGCAATGCAGACGTTGTTCCCACTCCTGCACCCAAATTGAAATCAACCATAATGGGGGGCACTTTTTGGCTCAACGATGGTGGCCCTGACAAGACCAAAGGAAGGGGTTTCAGAAAAGAAACTGACATTGAATGCAATAGCCTCTTTGCAGCTCGAGAGTAGGAATTCCAGAGGTCCAAATTAGTTTGTTCTAGGTGGAAGTCTTTCACTGTAAGGAAATGGTCTCTTGATGCTCCCAGAGATATATTTCATGACAAATAATTATTCAATTGCAGGACCACTCTCATTTTCTCTCGATATACAATTAACATATTAGGGGATGAGGACCAGAACTACCATTGATGCAAGGCATATTCTTACTACTCATCTCCTTCCGCCCATAATAAACTAATTTGGGCCTCTCGAATTTCTCGTCCAGCCTGTGTCCCTGAAGTCATTTCCTGTAAGGAGGGGGTCTCTTTGTCCCCTCCCATCCAGAATGAATTAATTTGACCTCTCAAATTGCTCGTACAAGTTGTGTCCCTAAAGTATTCAACTATGAGGAGGTGGTATCATGGTGTGTCCTCACTTTTAGTTTCCAGCTATTCTGCTTTCCCTACAATGTTTTTCGTCTTCTTCCTCATGAGAAGCTTGTGAGAACTATAAATTTTACCACGAGGATGGGTTCTTATGTCCTCCTACATTTGAAAAATTATGGGTTGATTTCTTGTTGGGGTGTTCCATTGGAGCGATGTTGTGGGATGTCATGCTCTTCGCAGTGGCGATCACAGATTTGAAACTCTTCTCATCGGGGCCTTTTCCCTATTATTTGTACAATTCCGTGGTGCCTTGCAATGTCTCTAGGTCACCATCGTCAGGAGTAGGAGTGTTGTTCACCTTCTTCAGTCCAAATAATTATTCCACAACGGAACCAGTCTCATGTTTCTTTGTCGCCTCAGGTCTTTCGTAATATATTGAGATTGTGGTAGCGAACATTGACTTTCTTAGGAGAAGACTGCAAGGACTTCCTAAAAAAAAAACATGGTAATGAGTTTTGTATGCATGTTGAAGAGCATCGTGATTGCTCCTGCATGTTGTCCCACTAGAGGAACAACACATTAGTATATGCATCTTTTTTTTTTTTGTAGATCATGTACTTGTATTTATGACAAATATGTTCAATGTTTTGGTTCAAAGAACTCGGTCCAATTTCTATGGATAGATATACACTACCAAGTATTTTTTTTTATGGATTTACTATTAAAATAATTGCCTTGGAATCTCAGTTGTTTCTTCTTTGTTGGATTTAACACCTCTTCTCATTAGCATGGTTTGATAGTCTCGTAGTTATTGAATATTGTATTGGCTCAAGTAATTTGATCTAATATGGAGCATTGAACAATTACATGACAATGCATTGTGTCGATCCCATAAGTCTTATATGCAAACAAAAATGAATTTCAGATAGTGTCAAACCAACATTCAATTCTATTCGTAATGTAGATACAACATAGCAACACTAATTCACAATGCGATAGTCGGGACCCCGCCCTAGAAATTTTGTTTTCATCTCAACCTTGCTAAGAAAATTATTTTGTATTTCCTTTTTTCTTCCTTGATTCCTTTACTCCAAAAGGAAACATTTTATTAGTTTTCCATCCCCTCGCCTCTATTCCTTTATTAGTTGTCTAGAAAAAAAACAAAAAAACAAAAAAAACTGATCTATGGTGGTTGTAGTCAAATGGGACTACGAAATCAACCACCACATTAAAATTCAAGATCGTTATTGTTTTTTCTAGACATGCAATTACTAATATTTAATTCTAACAACCCATCATGCAAGAAGTTTAATACTTAAGTTAATATTTCAAAGTCATGGAAGAATGTATCAAGAACACAATTACTCCCACAAGTTGCAATAAAAACAAATCTTCAGCAAAGCATTTTTTCAGGTCCTTTTTAATGGTACAAGAACAATAGAAAATGAGTAAGTAGATAAAATATTGGACTAGAAAAAGATGGTTTTTAAACAATGGTGTTTTTTTGAGACCAATTCCTGCTTACGAAAATTTCCCTCCACTTTCCTATTTTCCCACTCTTTTATCCCCTTCTTTTCCCTCTTCTATACTTAACCAAATTCCCCTTTATTTTTCCCTTGTACCTTCTATTTCTGTTTACTTAGTCATTTTTTCCAAAAATGTCTTGATGCGCGGGTTGGCAGACTCACGGGTTCACATTTTTATTCATTCTTTTATATTGTGATTCCAACCAAGCTCTTACCCTTTCGATACCTAGCTACTTTTTCGATTGCGGGTTCTTTTCTAGGCAGTCTCTAAATTTCACTTCCATTATTCCGGGCCTACAAACAACACTCTGGATTTTGCAATATACAAATTCACTTCTGGACTCCCACATAATCCCCTCTTCCGTCTTACACATTTTTCACTCAAAACCTACGATACATACAATTTGACCGTTGGGGCCACACATCTCCTTGGGAACCCTTGTCATCCTATTTTGAAGCCTATCCGACTACTTTCCACACTTGGGCATTTCTTGGAATATCTTTCATGGATCGTCGGGTTGGCCAGTTCAGGAAATTTCCAATTCCTAGTTGCTCTTTCCTGTGTCCACCACCTTCAGACTTCTTTCCAAGTATATTAAATAAGTACAAAACTTCTCCAGAAACATACAAAAAAGATATTTCCAGGAAATGGCATATCTATTACAGATTTGAATATATTATCCCTTCTTTTCCTTCTTCTATACTTAACCAAATTATCGTTTATTTTTCCCCTCTACTTTCTCTTTCTGGTTACTTAGTCATTTTTCCGAAAATGTCTAACTGCACGGGTTGGTGGACTCAGGGGTTCACATTTCCACTCGTGATTTTATATCATGACTCCGACCAACCGCTTCCCATTCCATACCTAGCCACTTTTCCAGTCACAGATTCATGGGAAGGTGGGATCTATATTGCACTTCCATTGTTCCATGACCTGCAAACAACACCCAGAATTCCACGATATACAAATCTACTGTCGGACGCCCACATCATACCCTCTTCCATGTTACAAAATTTGCACTCAAAATTTATGAGACCTGCAATTTGAACTTCGAGTCCTCACGTCTCCTAGGGAACTATTGTCACCCCATTTTGAATCCCATGCATTCTCTTTCCATACTTGGTCATTTCTTGGGATATCTTTCGTGGATTGTCGAGCTGACAGGTTCATGAAATATCCAATTTCTTATCGTTGTTTCCTGTGCCTTCCACCATCGCACTTATTTCCAAGTATGTAAAAACTGAGGTTTATTGCTAAACTATCACCATGCCTCTAGGAGACAGTCATACTAATTTTCCCTACACAACTTGTCCATAAACATGCATAAAATATCCTTCTAGGTAATGGGATATCTATTACAAATATCAATATATTAGAAAAAACTAGGCGCACCGACAATTTCCCTATTCCATACTTACCGACTTTTTCTCTTGCGGGTTCCGAGACAGGTGGGATTCACTTCCATTTTTCCTTGACCTGCAAACAACACCTTGACTTCCATGATATACAAATTGAATTTTGAACTCCCACATCATCCCCTCTTCTGTGTTACACATTTTTCACTCAAAAGTTATGATACATACAATTTGACCGTCAGGGTCTCACGTCTCCTTGAGAACTCTTGTCACCCTATTTTCAAGCCCATCTGATTGCTTTCCACACTTGGCCATTTCTTGGACTCTCTTTTGTAGATCATCGAGTTGGCAGGTTAAGGAAATTTCCAGTTCCTAATCATTGTTTCTATTTACCCTCTACTTTATCTTTCTCGTTACTTAATCGTTTTTCTGAAAATGTCTAACTGCGCATATTGGTGGACTCACTGGTTCACATTTTCACTCCTTCTTTTATATCGCAAATCTGACTGACTGCTTCCCCATTCCATACCTAGCCACTTTTTTTATCGCAGATTCTTGGGCAGGCGTGCTATAGATTTCACTTCCATTGTTTTGCGACCTGCAATCAGCGCCCTGACTTCCGTGATATACAAATTTATTGCTGGGCTCCCACATCATACAATCTTCCGTGTTACACAATTTTCACTCAAAAGTTATGAGATTAGGTCTTATTTCTAAGTATGCAATTAGTAATCCTTAATGCTAAACCAAGATTTTATGAGATCTCCCATTAATACGCATTAAACCAAGATTTGCGGTGGGCTATATTATCATTTTCGAGTGTTAATTTCAAACATCATAGAATGTCGTTCGCACGTTGTTGGGTTGGCCCGTTCACGAAACCTTCAATCCTTAATTCCAAAAAAGAGTCTGACCAACCATTTCTCTATTCCATACTTAGCCACTTTCTCGTAATTCTGCAAATATATAAACTGACCGTTGAACTTCCCCATCATGCCCTCTTCCATTTTACACGTTTTGCAGTAAAAAATTCTGAGATATACAATTTGAATGTCGGACAATCACCTCTCATGAGTGTCCCCTGTAACCCTATTTTGAAGCTCGTTCGACTACTTTTCATACTTGTCCATTCCTTACTTTATCTTCCCCATCTCCGTCACCTTCTCACTTTTTTATAATAAAAAAATTGTTTATAAGAACACACACACACACACACACACACACACACACACATAAGGTCTTATTTCTAAATATGCAATTAGTAAGCTTTAATGCTAACAACTCATCATGCATAAACCATATAGATTGTCATTGATGAGTGAAACGTTGAAGGATATCTCCCATTAATATGCATTCAACCAATATTTGCGGAGGGTTATATTATCCCTTCTGAGTGTTAATTTCAAACATCATGGAATGTCGTTTGCGTGTTGTCGGGTTGGCACATTCATGAGACCTCTAATCTTTAATTGATATTCATCGTACTCGCCACCTTCACATTTCTACATATGAAATAAGTAATCTTTAATGCTAACAACTCATCATGCAACACCCATAGAGATTGTCATTAATGAGCGAAAGGCTCGAGGAGATTTCCCATTCACAGACATTGAAACAACATTTGTAGAGGGTTATATTATCCCCTCCATCTGTTCATTTCAAGCATCGTATAGAGAAAACAGATGTTCACAAAAACTTATGGCACCAACTCGACAACAGTTCTGTGGACATACAGTGAACATCTTCAGGCATGAGGACCAGAACTTCGAGTGGTTCAAGGCATATTCTTACTACTCATCCCCTTTTGCCCATAACGAAATAATTTAGCCCTTTGGAATTTCTTGTGTAAGTTGTTTCCCTGAAGTTTTTGACTGTAAGGAGATGGTCTCTTAGTGCATCGATAAATATATTTTAGTCCAAAGAATTATTCCACTAA
This sequence comes from Picea glauca, assembly GCA_000966675.3. Lineage (NCBI taxonomy): Eukaryota > Viridiplantae > Streptophyta > Pinopsida > Pinales > Pinaceae > Picea > Picea glauca. The sequence continues at coordinate 752,367 of JZKD02S2280633.1, read as the reverse complement.
GGGACCACTCTCCTTTTTCTTTGTCACCTCAGGTCTTCCTCTAGATGTTAAGATTGTTGGAGCGAACATTGAAGATCAAAGGAGAAGACTCCAAGAAGTTCCTAAGAAAGCATAATAATGGTTTGGACCTCTTGCCTGAGTTCCTGGAAGACCCGATGGAATTTCTCGAAGATATGACAAGCTTGTAGGTTAGTTCATTTAGAATTCCATTCTGGTAAATTTCCTGGTTGTTTACAAGAATAACAGGACAAGAATACACAACAAATATTTCCCTCATGGTTCTTTATATTTTGTATTTCACAGTCAAGGAACAAGCCATTTTTTATTGGGGGAAGCTAATTTCCCTTGAAATCTGTTCCCAATTGTCAAGCTTCAAAAAGGAGAAGAAATTTTATATGTCATCCTACTTGGTTTTTGCGATAGCAGATTGTTGTTCATTTCCAAAACTGTCTATGTGCAAGAAGTTAAAATGGGAATTCAACCCAGTAACCTTCTGGTACCAGGCCTTGTGGAGGCACAAGGCCTCCCACTATTTTTGTGAGGTTTTTAATGACTTTGTATCTGTTTTCAATGTTTTATTATTAGGAAACGATGCTCCCCACATATCTTACCAGGCAACCAAATTTTTGGACAGGAAGGGGGCACTTGAACAAATGGAGAATTGCAGTGTGATAAGGTGTTTTGGCTCCAAGGGAAAACCTGTTCTCCTTGGATGTCACATTACAGACATAATGTTTGTTATAGAAATAGCAAGGCAATACAACTAATGGTTGCATATATTCCATGAGATGAGAAAAAAATAGTTCATTCCTCTACCTTGGAAAGTCGGGGACTTCGTGTTGAGGAATGTCAACAAAATTGATGAATTCAAAACCCATTTCAATAACTTGAACCTAATATATGTTGAAAGTCTAAGAGGGTTCGACCCTAATGTAATTTTTTTAGAAAATTTACTTGTAGTTGGCCTCAACAATTCTTTTTTCCAAAGACACTTGAGTGAAAATAGAGACAATGCCGACAACACTCCTGCTTCTGACACCGATGACCTAGACACATTGAAAAGCACCATTGAATTGTACAAGCAACAGGGAAAAGGCCCCAATGAAAAGAGTGTTCAATCCACGGATACCACTAAAAAAAGTACAACATTCTGGAGAATCACTCCAACGGCCCACCCCAGTAAGAAAGCAACCCAAAATTCTTCAAACGGAGGAGGTGATAACAACCCTCCTTGCGCTAAAATTGATAGTTCTCACAAGATTCCCGTGAAGAAGAAGAGAAAAAATATTGTAGGGCAGGCAGAAGAGCCCGAGATTGAGAGAGAGAACATGGAACTTGAGACTTATCTGGATAGATTATTCCACAACCTTGATCAGCCCAGAGACGTGATCCAGCATAGTCACCCCATGGACATAGTTGACACCGAAATTTTTGACGAAGATGAATCCTTCGTATTCCAGAGCGTTGTTTTTTACAGCGAGTCTAAAAATTTAATTATTTAAAAGAGAGATGTAAAAAATAAGAAAGGGAAATCTCATTTAGAGATTAACCTTGCAAACATGGCCATCCCAAATCTCCTGACTTCACAGAGAAACCAAAGATTCTCTTGATGATTCCATTGGAGGAATTGAGGCCGCGAATGTTAGATTGAAGGACCAATTCAAGGAATTGGAGGAAGATTTGATTCCTATGCCATTGTTTGACAGTCCTATAGAAATATCCATGCTTGCTACCCCTGCAACCAAGTTAAAAGGAACCTCCAATCTCCTCACATCATGTAGAGGATATATGGAGAATAATATCAAGAAAATAATGGAAATGATTACTGAGACCTGGGAAACATCACAAAGTATGGATTCCCTTGGAACAAGGGACCATGCTTTACTCAAACATTTGCAGGCGGATTTAAAAAATAAAGAACATTTCTATTTAGACACGGTCATCCCTTTTGGCACCCATGTCAACAAAATGGCATAAATGAGAATAAGACAAGAAGATCTCCCCTCCCAAAACTGGATCGCTCAATTAAATGCATGCTAGAAAGAGAAAGTGAAGAGCCTGTATCTCATTGTCAAATCATGTGAACAAGCCATATCAAAAACAAAAAAATTATTCACAAAGTTGACCGAAATAGACTTAGCCCAAAGGACCAACAAGGTCCAAGACTGCAACTTAATCGTCAACTCCTTTCCCTTAAATAAGAAAGCCTTCGATAAACAAGTTGATATTTTAAGGGGTTTTCTTTAGAAATGTTTTACAACATCCTTGAATATGGTGAAGATGACATGGACAACTGGCTAGTCGACTATTCGTTACAAAATGAAGAAATTGATCAGGATGTTCGTAATATTTCTATCAATATAAGGGAATTATAAAATGAACTTTTCAACATAACAATCCAGAATGAGATCAACGTGGCCCCCTTGAGAAGCTACATTGAAGAATGGGTCCAAAGGACAAGGGAGCAGGTCATCGACGAAAGGAAACAAGCAGTTGGCACGATTCCAGTAGCCGTTGATTACAACAATACAAAGGCATCTACAAGCAAATAACAAAATGGGTGATATATACCATCCATGTAAGTCTATACTTGTTACACGTCAAAGTTGTTCATATGGATAAGTGTCGCATTGTCCCTATCAATCGTCGTAAGTGTCGCATCTTCCCGTCAGCTTTTGCAAGTGTCGCAAGTTGATCACTAGTGTCGCAAACAATGTTCAGACATGATACCATGATAACGACACTAAAGGGGCACTTATAACATCTCACATGATTGATTTGAAGGAGGAGAACTGGTTTACTGAAGTCAAACAACTTTTTCCACCTGAAAGCACCTCAAAAACTGAGTTTTGGAGAGGAGCGCTCCCCCTTACACTATCTCGGAGCACTCCCCCATACACTGTCAAGGAGAGTTATAACGCTCCCCTGCCCCTTTTAAGGGAGCGTTATAGATTTTGAGAGCGCTGGCGCCCCCCTGAAGCTTACCAGGGAGTGCTACAACGCTCTGATGGCCCTTTTGAGGGAGCGCTACCTATTCTGGGCGGTTGTTAAGCTGTTGAGATGAATGGGGGAAGCATATTTTCATTCTTGGAAGGCAGTTGGATTCGAATCCCTAGTCCNNCCATGATCCTAGGGCAGATCCTCAACTGAAGGAGGAAAATCCTCACCTTCCCCAAGGATATCTCAAGTGGTTAAAGCCTCTCCAAGGCTATATAAGCAAGCTTTCTAATGGTGAAAGAGAAGATGGAAAATGCAGAATTACACCAAACTTATGATCTCATAAGTGGTGGGGGAAGAATTGGATATGTGAAACTTATGATCTTGGAGGAAACTTACAGTCAGCCAAAGGAGATTGATCAGTGAAGCTGCTGTTATCCAGGTCTTGGATCTTTCAGGCAAGGGT
>JZKD02S2280633.1:713908-731678 GCA_000966675.3 Picea glauca | reverse complement strand
GGTTCGAAGGAGGTGAATGGCACTGTGTATAGACAGATGGTGGGTAGTCTGAATTATCTCACCACAACTAGACCTGATATTTCATATTCTATGAGTGTGTTAAGTCAGTTCATGGCGAAACCTCATGAAATCCATTCAAATGCAGCAAAGGCAGTACTCAAGTATCTACAAGGTACACTTGATTATGGTATTAAATATACTGATACATCTGATGTTCTAAAAGGTACACTTGATTATGGTATTAAATATACTGATGCATCTGATGTTCTAAAAGGTACACTTGATTATGGTATTAAATATACTGATGCATCTGAATGCATATGATGTTGAGTTGACAGGTTATTCAGATTCTAATTGGGCTGGCAATCTAGATGATCGAAGATCAACCACTGAATATGCATTTAGCATTAGATCTGGGGTTGTTTCATGGAGCATTAAAAAACAACCTATTGTATCTTTGTCTTCTACTGAAGCAGAATATAAAGCCTTGTGTGCAGCAACTTGTGAAGCTGTTTGTTTAAGAAGACTTCTTCAAGATGTTGGAGAAGAACGAAAGGAACCTACGATGATCAGATGTGATAATCAAAGTTCAATCAATATTGTGAAGAATCCAATTTTTCATGCAAGGACAAAACATGTTGAAGCTCAGTTTCATTTTGTTTGAGAAAAGTTGCAGTCAAATGAAATAGCTCTTATGTATTGTAATACTAGTGAAAATGCTGCTGATATTTTCATTATGCCTCTTGCAAATATTAAGTTTGAACTGTTTAGGGAGATGTTAGGTGTAGAAGTCAATCCATTCTCCATTAAGGGGGAGACTTGGAAATAATTGAGTAAGCGCCAGTTGCAAGCACCAATTATAAGCTTCAGTTGTGAGAGTCAGTTGTAGGCATGTTAAGAGTCAGTTCTTAGTTAAGAGTCTAGTTGTCTTTGGTTTGCATGTAACCAACTCGGTAGAGTCTTTTCCTATATAAACATGTAATCCGTCTTCATTGAATAAGTAAGAAGTGAGCGTAGCCTCACCGTGTGGTTGTTTGGCATATTTTATCTGTTTCTTAAGCTCATGTAGTTGTTCCTACTGTTTAGGATGTTATTGGAACTAGTTGGAGTCTTTCACATCCAACTAGATGCTTCATAGATTACTGTGAGGTTGAAATATTTTCTCAACCATAGTTCAAGGTAATTTTCCTCTCTTGAAACAAATATTTTGTATTTATATGTACTCCATTTTCTTTGTTTAATGAAAAGAGCTCTCACACCCTTTTGGTTTGTGCATAATAATCCCAATTATTACATTTCTCGATATGGTATCAGAATTGGACTGGGCTTAACTCTGGTGGCGGCCTAGGGATCTTGGAAGAGAAATGAAAGCCCGCGTAGAGGAATTCGTGTAGGGGAGAGAATAGTGTGATTTTTGGTTTATGGGCTCCGTAGTGTTTCCAGGTTCCTTCCAATGCATCTACATGTTACCTCTACTCGAAATTGTGTTTGAACGATGTATTCTAACTGCAATTCTAACATACAGGAAGAAAGCAAGCTAAGGGCGCAAGGAACAACTGGTGGCAAATCGAAATCAATGGTTGTGTCTGTGTTTTTTATTGTGGGAATCATTCTTCATGAAATCACCGTTCGATTGGACGTGAAGTAGTTATTCTACAGGCGCAGTTATATGAAGATGGGCATCTGCGTGGAGGTATCTACACCCGCACTCATATCTGAGGTCTTTTTTTACAGCCACCTCAAGACCATTTGTTGTGAGACATTGTTTCTCTTACGAGTGTCGCCAGTCAATTACCAGCTGCTTTTCTCTACTCTGTCGCTTCCAAACCCATGGATATTTCATCACATCTTGTTGGTGCGATCTGACCTAGATTTGTGGCGTTAGATCTTGATTACACATTATTTTATGCCCAGATTGGGTTACATAGCCATTTTTTTGCTCTTATTGGGAGATCTATGCATTTTGTTTCTTGTGGTTCACGATCTATCAGCTATCAGAAAGATTTGAGCTCTATTCTGTTCGATTTGATCACTGCTTTGGAACCACCCCATTCCTTTTCGCTCAGGTGGTCACAGGTCACATTTCTTTGTGAGTGAAAAGTGTTTCTCAACCTCCGCATGTTAAATATTCCATGGATTTTCCTCTTGAGATATTCTCCTCGTCTGTCGTTTTTCGCTGCATGAAGCCATGGGGTTTTCTTTTTTTTCTTCGTTGTTGTTAGGGTTTGTAATATACGGTGCTTCTCTTTACAACCTGAGATGTTCCAAGGAAAATGCTCCAGTCGATTCTGTTGCCTGAGCACAAATCTTTGATCATATACAAAATTTCCAAAGAACATTAATGATCAGCATGTGATTTGCTTCATAGTGTCATTGGCGGATTTGAAAACTGGAGTGGACGATGAGGGTTCCATCAGGGCGGCCATATATGAAAGGTTTCCTTTGTAGGCCCAGTCCAAACTTTCCCAGAAGAAGGCCTATTATTTCGTCTTTCTGCCTCTACCATTTATCATCATCTGGTTACTTGCAGTATCCTCCTCCAATTGTATTTGTCACCCTTGTTCGTCCTCATATAGGTTCTGAAAATTCGATCTCTGGTGTAAATTTGTGAGTGAGAGTAAGTTCAATCTTCGCAGGAAGATGGTATGATGGTTGAAACCGTTTCTGATACCTATTTGTCATTCTTTGGGCCATGTGATGTAAAATGTTTCATTTGTCAATTTGGAACTATGAATCAACGCCAGTAGACAACCTCTATTTGGAACTCTATTGTTCCTTCTCATTCCGGCCCGCGAATGGGTTCGGTCCACTCATCATTGGACAAAACAATATCTTTGGGAGAGTCATGTTGGTCCGTGGATGAACTGTTTCCATTTTCGGATCTCCACATGGTATTCTTCAAACCCTGGAATCGAGTTTGGTGGTATGCGGGTCCATAAGTCGCATTCAATTCCTATGTAGTTTACATATATATAGCTAGTGTGTGTTTAGGAAACACAATGCCCACCACAAGTCTTGTCTTTATGGTTTCATCTTGGAATATGGTGATGTTAAGTAATGATGAAAGTCGATTGGTGTTAACATTGTTTGTCAAAGACCATAAACAACTAGTTTTGACACTTTCTCGGTTGCATCTACATCCTCAATATTATTCATATTCAATCTGACGTTTTGTGTAGCGTGGTGGAAGAAAAATTATTCCCTTGGCTTTGCATGTTGCTGGAGTATGTATGAACTCATGGCATAATTGGTTGCCGCTTTATTGTATTTTTGAGGTTATAAGAAATGTTTTTTCCATAACTCTTCAATGATGCCTTCATTTTCTATCTTGTTTGGGGCATTGAGAAGAGCATTCCGCTCTCTTCTCAAATATTGGTTTCATGCCACATTTGATGTCTCTTTGAGATTCTTGTTTTTCCTAGAGCTCGATAAATTAAGAGAATTGATTCCTCATGTGTAAATGGGCACCTAAAATGCACTTGTTTGTGGGGACCCATATTAAGGATTGTTGTTCATGATGTCTCTTATTATTGGTACTTCTCATTATGCACATTTGATTTGTCTCCATGTACTTCCTCATTTCGTAGTGTCTCGGAGATTTGCCACTTTGGAGTGTTTCTTGCTTAGTTTTTTTTTTCATCTTTTCCTCCTTTAGTCCATACTCCATACTTATTCATTAGTTGTGACATCCATTCACATCATCTTTTCCACTTAGTTCAACATTGTCGGGGGATGTTTTGCAATTCTTCCTCCAGTGATTTTTTACTCAGTTTGTTTGATCGAGATCAAGCGTCTTCATAGTTAGCCGTGTACATAGAACTAATTCCTATATTAACTTGATGGTTGCAGCGGCTAGTGACCCATGCACTCCGGTGAGATGGAATGGTGTCCATAAGGAAAATCATTTTATGACGTTCTTGTCGATTGTACATGAGTACCTCATCTTGCATAGGATCAGTGTCGTTGCTTGACAAGCTTGAAATTTGGATTTCTACATGGATATTTGATGGCTTTGACAATGTGGGGAAACTGGCCCTCTTTAGAGTTTTTGGCCATACTTCATGTTTGGAGTTTTCAGCCTCTGCAAGCCTCACTGATATTTTCATGGTTGATGGTGTTCACTTTGGTTCTGGTTCTTCACCAACACCTATTTTTTTGAAGCACCTATGTGGTGGTTGTTGGTGTTTTCCATTCTTGGGCCTCCGCAAATGAACCTCTTTTACTTCAGAATTCAACCATGTTCTTTGAGGTTACTTGGTCCTCTTATTTATAGTTTTACTTCCTGATTGGAGATTTCAACCTTGTAGGCCTCATGCTCCTGCTTTTCAATGCACCATTATGGGATCTTCTTCGACTTTATCTCCAACACCATTTTCAATAGGGGCACTTTTCTCTCTTTTGGAGAGGAGTTTTCTCCTACGAGTTTTTCTCGTTTTCTACACTTATGAGATTTTCTACATGAGTACCTTATTAGGCCTTGTTGTCGGGACCCATCTTTGTTCTTCTTTGTTCCTCCCTAAGTTTCGCTTATGGGGGGGTGTTGGTGTGTTTGTTAAGCTCACGTAGTTGTTCCTAGTCTTTAGGAAGTTGTTGGAACTAGTTGAAGTGAATATTTCACATCCAACTAGATGCTTCCTAGATTGGTGCGAGGTTGAGATATTTTCTCAACAATAGATCAACGTAGTTTTCCTATCTTGAGACAAATCTTGTGTATTTATATGTACTCTATTTTCGTTTTTTAATGAAGAGATCTCTCACACCCTTTTGGTTTGTGCATAACAATCCCTACTCTCAGATTTCTCAATAAAAGAACACATTTGTTTTCTTCAAGTTTAGTGTTAGTTCTCCATTGGTTCTTAGCATTACATATGTGGCCAAGCTTTGTTTCCATCAGAATATAAATTTAGTATTTTTCACTTGAAATTTTTTCTTCGATTTATAAGATTTTTTTTTCGAATTTATTTAGAAGGTTGGGAAGGTTGGTAGTGTGATATATATTCACAAATTAAGATTTAATATAGGTATATGTTGGACATTCTAACATAAAGTGTTTTTCATCGTCAACCCTCTTAATATCAAGATGACATATTATTTCATCCCACTACCTTTTATGAATTGTCCAATGTCCAATTTCACTATGGAGCTAGTGGGAACTTGTTATTATTTACACAATGTTGATTTTTATCTTTACACTAATTAAAATAGAGAGATACTTTTGATTTTCTAGACTAGGGTTAATCACATATTTATAATATCTTAATTTTTTTTCACTCTCTAACTCTTTATAACCTTACAATTTATGATTAACTTTAAATGTAATAATATTTAAATATTCTAATTTATTTTAAAATATCGAGATTGTTAAAATTTACAAAAATATAATGAAGAAATACAAAATTTTATTTAAATAAATAAAATATTAAATTTACCTACTTTTACTTCACTCTTATTAAAAAATATGTTATGATTGAACAAAATAATTTTATAATACGAATAGATGAAACACTAAAATTAAATATATAAAATTAAAAAATCTAAAACCTAATTTATCATAATAATAACTAAAATATTTAATCATGATAATAAAAAAATAATTACCTACACTAATTACACACAATAATTTATGGGTTTTACTCCATCTTTTGAGTTTTTATTGCCTTTACCACCACATGTTCATGAATTGTTTATGGGATGCGTGGGCATGTTAGCTACTTTTCTTTTCATTACCACCCACTATTATGGAGATATCAATGATTTTCTTTCATTACAACAGGAAACCGATCGAGTGAATACGTGGTAACACTAACCATAATTCTCAATATCTTTCTTTCTTTGTAAGGGAATTGTTTGTGCATCCTTTTGGAGTAAGATTTAATGGGTAGGAAAAAAACCATAGATTCATAGTCGAAAACAAAGCAGATGATGCCTTCAACTTGAAATAATTTGAGGAGAGAGCACTTCTTAGCTTCATGTGCTAGTTGTAAGGTAATATTGTATTAGGATTGAGATTATCATTGGATTATTAATATTTTGAGGATCTTTTATATAGTTATAAGGAATTTTAGTGATTTCAAAGCTTATTATGTATGTGTATGGCTGCAATAACCACAATAGATAGTGGGAGAATGGTTCTTGAATTTTCGGGATTAGGAGACAGTCAAAACGTTGTAAATGTAAGTAGATAAAAGCAATAGCAAGATTAATTAATGTGTGTCTGAATATATTAATGTTGGTGAGAATCATAATATCATGCAGTATACAGTGATATAATTTTTTAATATATCGACTTCTTCTATCTCACATTGTCATGTCATTTTTTATCAAGGATCTTAAGATGAATATGATAATCACTGACTATTGTATGTGAGGAATGTTTGGCCATGAATTTCTATAAAGAATAAAGGTACTTTTAAAAACCCTCCTAACACTCTAAATCAACACATGGATAACTTTTAATCTTTTCAAACATTTATGGGATAGAAAATTGAATTCATTCATTTTGAGTGAATAATGAGTGATATGAGCTTTTTTATTAAATCTATAGGAACCCTCAAACCTAAGGGAGATTCTTTTAGTTTCCATGACCTTTGAGAACGCGTAGGCGAAAAGCTAATTCCCTACTACATGTTTTTTTTTTTGAATGCATGTAAATAATATAATGTTATAATTTGTAATTTCTTCGACATGAGTATATACTTATAGGGTCAGTAAATTGCGAAGATGTTTGGATGAAGGCGAATAACAGTTCATATTAAAACATGTGCAGATCTCACATTTAAAATGACTAAGAAACTATATCTGTAGATTTTACAAGGAAGTGATACAATTTGAAAACTAGGCATTATGGATATACATTATACATGAAAAAAAACAATTTTGGTAATTAGGACTTTGGAAGAAGAATATAAGATTTTAATGAAAAATGTAACATGATTTAAATTAAATTGCCCCTTCATTCTGTTTTCATGCCTATCGACGTTCATCAACCACATATTATTGAAGGAAAGATCCTTTGGATCAACTGTGTGTGTAGACTACTCTGTGCAACAGAGTTTCAAATATTATGCATCAAACAGGCTACGCGAAAAATCTCTCAAGACCACTGCACAATGCACATACTACTCAATTTTTTTCATGTTAAGAATACAGACACTTAATGAAATGATTTATAATGTGGAATAACACAGTGTTATTCTTAGTACATAAACTCAGAAATAAGACAAAAGATTTCAATACACAAAACTTGATATTAATAAACTTCGACGTTGTGCGTGAATACAAAATACAATGACAGAAATGAGCTTCATCTCATATGACTTCTTCCGTTAAATCTTCAGTTGTTTTTGGTTCTCTCTGTCTCTCTGCTTCTTCTTTATGCATCAACTGCTTCTCTTCAACATCATCGACTAACTAAGATGCTTAGACTTATATAGACACTCACTTAGACTTCCTACGAAAGCTAAGACCGACTCAACATTAAATACTCTCATTAATTCGATTGACTCTTCAACCACTTATCAGAGCTCGAGAAGAGAGAAATCAACTCCATTTATAATTTCCTTCTTTCTGACTGACTTTTGATTAAATGTGAGACTTTTCACTTACAGACTCTCTGACTGACATTTTAGCTGACTGACAAATTTCTGACAAAATGACTGACAAAAAAATTGTTGGTGACATGAAGATCTCACCAACTTGTAATTACATATTCCAGCACTCCCCCTTAATTATAAGTAGGTGGGATTACAAAAGAAAACTACTTCAAAAAAAATTGTGTTTTCATTTTACTGTCACTTATCTGTTATTGCGCGGACTCCTAGATTACTGTGCATATGATGAAATGCATCTGTTGCTAAATCCTCTGTGAAAATATCTGTGACTTTCTCTTTTGACATGCAAAACCGCAAACATATCTCTTTTTTATTCACCAATTCTCTGATGAAATCATACCTTGTATCAATGTGGTTGGTTTTCTTGTGAAACACATTCATTCTTTGATAACATGATGGTTGAATTGTTGTCACAAAAAACTATTGTCAATTCCTTTTGTTCCTGCAACAAATATTTTAACATCCTTCTCATCCATATTTCTTGGCAAGTTGCACTTGTAGTTGTGACGTACTCTTGTTCTACTGAAGAAAGCATTACTATGGATTGTTTCCTTGATGCCCATGATGTCATACCTATTCCAAAAAAAAATGTGTACCTAGAGGTACTTTTCCTGTCATCGATGTTTCCTCCACAATCAGTGTCAATGTATCCAATGAGTCTGAAATCTTCTGAATTGAAGTACTTAATGAAAAAATATTTTGTTCCATTCACATATCTCATGATTCTCTTTTGTGCCTTCCAATGTGATTTTTTGGAGTTTCCATGAACCTTGAAATTAGGCTCACTCCATAAATAATGTCAGGTCTTTTCGTTGTTAGAATCATAAGACTTCCTACCACTCTTTTAAACAGTGTGGGATCCACCTTAGACCCTTAATGTTCCTTTCTTATCTTCAATCGTGTTATGATAGGTGTTGGTGCTTCTTTTGAATTCACCATATTGAATCTTTTTAATATTTCATGCGCATACTTGGATTATTAGATAAATATGCTAGTTTTGGACTGGTGCACTTCTATTCCCAAAAAATATCTCATAAGTCCCAAATCATTCATTTCAAATTCATCCTTCATGAATGTCTTGAATTCTTCTATGCCAAAATCACTTGTAAATATCAAACCATCCACATATAAACAAACAACTAACACATTACCTTGTTGATTTGATTTGATGTACAATCTCGACTCATTTTCACTTCTTTGAAATCCATTTTGTGTGAGATAAGAATGTTTTCAACTGTACCAAGCTCTCGGAGCTTGTTTTAAACCATACACTGCTTTCTTCAATATGTATAGTTTGTCTTCTTGTCCTGGAACCTCATAGCCTTGTGGTTGTTCCACATATATTTCTTCTTCTAAGTTTCCATTCAAGAATGTTGAATTTACATCCATCTGATGAGATGACCATTTGTACTGCGCAGGAATAGCTAACATGGTTCTGACTATGTCCATGTGCGCAACTAGTGAAAATGTTTCATTGAAATCAATTTCAGGTTGTTGTGTAAAGCCTCTTGCACCTAACCTTGCCTTGTACTTCTGTAAATTTCCTTCTGCATCTTTCTTGGTTTTATAAATCCACTTTACACTTATAACATACTTTCCTTAAGGTACATCAACCAAATTCAATGTTTGATTTTTCTCTATGCATCTTATTTCTCCATCCATGGCTCATTCCCATACATCCTCTTTGACAACTTCTTCAAAGGTTAATGGATCATCTATTTGTGAAAACAGAGTAAAAATTGAAAATGAATTTGTTGTGTATTCATAATAGATGTCACGCACACTTATTGTATTTCTTGGTAAAAAACTTGTTAAAGTTGGATCTAAAGATGTAGAACTTCTTGGACTGCTTGTTGGTGTTTGATGCGCTTTAGGTGTAGAATGCACACCTACTCTTGTTACTGGAGTACTCTGCATGGTGATTTTCGTTGTAGTGCTAGGTGTAGATGGGACTATGCACTGAGATGTGCATGGTTTTTGAACCACTTCATCTTATGTGTCATCGTGCTCTATTGCATCAATAATTTTTACTGTCTTTGATATGGTTCCATCCCATGCTTCATTCTCCATGAACTAAACATCGCGGCTGATTACGAATTTTCTTGCAACAGGGTCATACAGCTTGTATCCTTTTGTTTTTTCAGAATACCCTACAAATATACATTTTTGTCCATTTTTGTCCATATTCCTTCTCAGTTCATTTGGTACATGTGCATATGTGACGCAACCAAAATTTTTTAAGTGTGCCACATTATGCTTTGAACCTATCCAAGCTTCCTGAGGAGCTCTATTCTTCACACTCTTTGTCAAACATTTTTTTAAAATGTATACTACAGTTTCTACTGCCTCAGCTCAATACTCATTAGACAAATGTTTGGTTGTCAGCATACTGCATGCCTTTTCCATGATGGTTTTTTTCTTTCTCTCTGTGACACCATTCTATTTTGGTGTGTATCCCGTGGTAAATTTCCTGTAGATGCCATGAAATTTACAAAAGTTTTGAAACTCTCTTGAAATGTATTCTCCTCCTCTGTCCATTCTTAGATGCTTGATGAAATAACCACTCTGCTTATTTGCAAGTGATTTAAACTGCTGAAAACAACTCAATGGGTCAGATTTATGGTTTAGGAAATAAATCCATGTCTTTCTTGAGAAATCATGAATGAATGTTAGAAAATAAGTACTGCCTCCTATAGATGAAGTTTTCATTGGTCCACAAATGTCTGAGTGCACTATTTCCAGTGGATCTTTTTCTCTGTAAGACTTGCCAACTAGAAATGATTCTCTATGCTTATTTCCAAATATGCAGCCTTTACATATCCTTTTTGGTTTTTCAATCAATGGTAATCCTTTTACCATATCCTTTGTGTGTAGCAGCTTCAGACCTCCAAAGTTCAAATGCCGAAATCTGAAATTCCATAGCCAGGAATCATCCTGTGTTTCATATTGGAATGTTGCCTTCATCTTTGCACCATTTTCTCCTTTCTTGATACTGCACACACTATTTTCTTCATTACAACCGCACACATTTTTTGTTGTAAATGCAGAGTTTGACTGCACACTTTTTCCTTTACCAACAATTTGCGTTGTATTTTTCTTATTGTCTGGCTTCAATGTCAATGAGAACATCATGTTACTTTCCATCTATATTTTTGCAATAAGAAGATTGCTTGGGTATTTATCCATGATCAGATAGTGATTATCTTCCATGTAGATTATGTATCATTTTTGTAGCAGTTTCCTGTAATCATCAGATTATGATTCAGACCAAAAAACATAATATACATCAGACATAAATAAAAATTCTCCTTGTTTGGTTAAAATTTTTATACTCCCTTTGCCTAAGATAATGACTTGGATATCTCTTCCAAGTGTAACCTTGGTTTGGACTGAGTCATCCAAACTAGAAAATAGTTCTATGTTTCCTGTCATATGGTTGATGCAGCCTAAATCTAAGTACCATATGTAACATGGACTTGCTTGAGAAACATTGCATTCAAATGGTGACACTATATTAGGCATTTCTACTGCGCTAGGCACAACTACAACACAGACCATAAACATATAGAGAGTTTGGTTATTTGTGTTGTGTGATTGATCTTGAATTTTCTTGTTCTGATTATACTGTCTCTTTCTGCACTCATATGCATAATGTCCATACTTTTTACAATAATCACATTGAATCTTTGATTTGTCAGTTCTTTGACAACTTGACTGATTGGTACTTGGGTTTTGATCTCCTTCAGCAGTATTTCCAGGATTTCTACTGCATCCACTTCTGCTCAAACTTCTTCCTCTGCCTCTAGAGTTATCTCTCTCCCTTCCTCTTCCATGGATTATAGATGACTACGCAAAAAACACATTCTCTACTGACATACTTTCTTTATTCAATTTGTGTTCATGATTGATGAGGGAATCTTGCGGTTCATCTAGACTGAACTGACGCAGGTCTTTTCCTTCTTCTAGAGTCACTATAAGGGTGTCAAACTTAGGAGGAAAACTCCTAAGCACCTTCTCAACAAATTTTTTGTCTTCTATGGTTTCACCATGAGATTTCATCTGAGTCCAATGATGTATGTGTAGAATGAATCTACTGTTTTTGAATCTTTCATTGACATGGTTTCAAAATATTTTCTAAGAATCTGTAGTTTTGCAATATTTACTTTATCCATACCCTGATAAGAGGTTTGTAATATGTCTCATGCTTCCTTGGCTTTCTTTTTTGATGCAACTCTTAGAAGTATGATCTCATGCATGGCTTGTTGTATGTAAAAAAACATCTTTCCATCCTTCTTTCTTTGATCTTTCAAGACATCTCTCTCAGCTTGTGTGAGTGCTTTGTATGTTGCCTGATATATCGGTTCCAAATAGCCATTCTTGACTATTTTCCATACATATTGACCTCAGAACAAATCCTTCATGTCCAAGGACCACATCTCATAATTCTTTCCTATAAAAGTGGGAGGTTGCAGGTTTGAGGTAGAAGCCATATTTTACTTTCAATGAAGTTTCTTCTCTAACAAACTTGTTCTGATAGAACCTTGTCTGATACCAATTTGAAGGAAGGATCTCAATAGTGCATTTAGACTACTCTGCACAATGTAGTTTCAAATACTGTGCACCAAACACGCTACATGACAGGGTTCTCAAGACCACTGCGCAGTGCAGAGACTGTTGAGTTTGCTATGCACTGTGAATACACACACTTAATGAAATGATTTATAATGTGGAATAACAGAGTTCCATTCTTAGCACATAAACTCATAATTAAGACCTAAAAATTTTCAATATACAAAACTTGATATTAATAAACTTACACTCTATGCGCGAATACAAAATACAATGACATAGATGAACTTCGGCTCATATGACTTACTCTGTCAACTCTTCAACTACTGATGGTTCTGTCTATATGTCTAGTTCTTCTCTATGCATCAAGTTCTTCTCTTCAACATCATCGACTAACTAAGAGACTCAGACTTATATAGATACTCACTTAGACTTCTTACAGAAGCTAAGACCGACTCAACATTAAAGACTATCATTAATTCGATTGACTCTTCAACCACTCATCAGATCTCAAGAAGATAGAAATAGGATTCGTTTATATCTTCATGCTTGCCAAATGAATTTTGAGTAAATGTGCGAATTTACACTTACAAAATGTGTGACTGACATGACATTTCGATTGACTGACACACAAATCGATGGTGATGTGAAGATCTCACTGAAGTGTAATTACATATTCCAACAATTATGTGGTTGTGCTAGTTTAAAAACCTACATAGATCTTCATGTCATTACTCATACCACACCATCACATTTAGGTCTCTATGGCGATGGATGAATTTATCCTGATTTAATTACCCTTTTCTAGATGTTTGACATGTTCTATTGAGGTGGCCTTCCTCTCAAGGTATTCCTTGAGTGATTTGTGATGATCAGATTCTTCAACCTCATTTAGCTTACATGGCATCGATCAACTTGCAGTTTTGACCATCGAATTCTTCATGTGCTCTTTCTTTGATTCATTAGAAATGTAAGTAATTGTCTCAGAACCCTACTCTTTCGCATTTCTGGTGGCAAACGACTTGTATTTCAAGAGTTTGTCATACTCCTTCAATGTATAGAACATGTAATTATGTCGATAGGTGTCCCCCCTATTGGAATTGATGGTTTAATGAACCTTTTAATAATAAATTCCAATCTTATGGTCAAGAATTTAAGATGTTAGCATATTCTTGGTCTTGCACTGAAATCAATGAATGAGATTTAAGCTCCATAGCTTCCTTGCATTTATAAATGCATCCTTTAACCTCTTTACTTTTTCACATTTACCAAATCATGTTAAGGAGTAAATCATGTTAAGGAATTACTGTCCAACTATCTGATTTCCACATTTAAGTAATTAACCAAGATTAATATGTATGTAACCTTTTATTTCCACGTTTGGCTGATTATCAAGCACCACCTCAACATCATTCCTATGGATAGCGTATCATATTTGGGGCACGCACCACCTCAACATCATTCTGATGGATAGCACGTATCATATTTGGGACACGTTTGATCTGCGACAGGCGTTATTTGGGATGTGAAACTTGAAATGGCGTTATGCCAGTATGGCCTAGGTTCAATTAAATCATGGGTTTCCAAATGGAGAGCCATGAGTGCTACCAGGTGGAGAGCCATGGCTAGTGCTACCAGGTGGAGAGTAGTGGCGTTTGAATTTCAATTAACTCTCAGTGCATTAAGATTTTATACTTCATATTTATATGCATTCATATTTTATAATTCCTCCTAATCCATTTAATTCTGCCTCAACGGATCAGCATGCATTGAAATTACGGTTAATGGTTATTAGGCATTTGGATCAGTATGCATTCACATTATTGTGTGTTCGATCTGTATGCATTTGGATTATTTGTATTCAGCTTGATAAGCATTCATATTATTATTTATTCAGAGTATTGTTAATGGTTATTGTGCATTCTGATCAATATGCGTTGAGTTAAACCTAATGAGATCCTATAGCGTTCAGAGTGACAAGCTACATAGCTCAATGGGAACATTCTCATTAGCGATAAGGGATATGTGTATTACTCAACCTTAACATTTAAATTTATTAGCCAAGAGAGTTATCGACATAGCCAGACGCTTCATGAGGCGGTTGTTTAGTCCACGGGTCTAGTAATTGATGGTATGCGAATGATTTTAAAGTCTTATAATTACGGCGAGTGTGAGTAGAAATCGAATTAATCCACGACTGATAAGATGAAATAAGTTGGGTGTTGCTGGATTCTTGATCAATGGGATAATCCGGATTTAGGTGCAATACGCCGAGAACATAAAAGCGTTGATTTTCTGCAGTGATCTCTACATTAAAGGTGTTAATATGTGGCTGGTACTCTTGAGGAAAAATGTCCAAAGGCTGGGCAAACTGAGAGTAGCCATAAGCATTACGAGTAGGAACATTAGGATGAACAAACAGTGGATTGGTATTACAGGTAGGATCCAATTCGTATGGGATATCAGACTTGGCGATCCTTTCTTCCATGTTGAGCTTTTTCTTGATGCAAGAATTCCAATAATTCTTGAACTCATTGTCCGTACGTCCGGGCCGTCTCGCAGAAATTTGACACCACCTGCGTCGGCAATGTTAAATATATTGTATTCTCAACAGACTAACCGTACACTGCCAGCTGTATTGGACAGTTGTACTTTCTATTTTTGTCTTGCTTGAGCATATATAGGCTCAGCTATCTCCTGTTGTTTGGGATCTTCTTTTGTAACTCTTCAGAACTCTTCTGTACTTCTTCATACATTTGAATATACTATTCTTTTTCTCTCTGCATTTTCTCTGTCCTTCACATTTTATCATGGTATCAGAGATACAACAGTAAGCCTCTTCACACAGTCGGGAGAGCAACTCGATCCTCACAGCGTAGAGCCTCACGGATCTTGAGAGCACGCGTCACAGACTTTTCACAAGGTTTGGAAAGCTGTCTGCAATACTCTTTAAAGATTGCCGTAAGAAGCTTGCAGAGGAAGCAAAGATAGCAGGAGAAGAAACTTTAAAAAAACCTGCACAATTTTTTTTCTAAGAACCGTCAAAGATTGACGCAGAAGAGCTGCAGAACGAAATAAGTTTAAAGAACTTGAAGATTTCGCTTCTATTCGTTAAAGATTCAAGCAGAAGGAAGAATCGTTTAAAGATTTCAAGAAATTGCTCAAATCTATCAAAGATTGTAGAAGATCACGAAGAAATCATGAAATTCTCTCAAATCATTGAAAGATTCACGAATCTTTCTTCCACGGGAATAAAGAACATATCTCAGGCGCAAAGAATAGCCACTGAAGCCGTGAAATTCATCCTGCGAACGGTTCCAAGGCGGGAAACTAGTCCAGAAGGGACCAGGAGAGCGCGGAACAGGCGAAAGCATTCCAGCCGTCAGATCTTGCGCAGAGGCCCGACAACCATTGGATCAGTGAGAAAGTGCATGAGGTTTAACCCTCTAGAATGCACATGAGTGATTTCGACTTGAAAAGTCGTGAAATTCCGACGTCATCTTGACCGTACGATCAAGAGACACGTGGCGAGATCCTATTCCATCGCAAAATCGGGAATCGGGAGTTGGACGAGCGAAAGAATCTGCTCTCTAAAAACTCCGATACGCGAAATCGTGAAATCCCGAAACGATCACAGTCGTCCATTTCAGAGGACAGGTGGTAGCAGATCAATGCATCGTCATATCGACATTTCAGAGTTCGGGGTTTCAAGCTGTCAAAGAAATTCGACATCGCAACTCACGAAATCGCGATATGCGATATCCCGATCAAATCTCAGCCATCCATATCTACTGGACACGTGGCGGACATCGAGGGCGCCGTCAACGTATCGGCATTCAGAGTTTCAAGGTGACAGCAATTCGGAGCATCGCAAGTCGCGATATCTCGAGGCTGAATCAGGACCGTCCATTCTTCAAGGACGCGTGGCGCAAATCTGGCAACTCGAAAAAAGTATCGAAGAGGAAAGCGCCATCGGCACATCGAGATTTGGGAAATTGCGAAACCTGAGAACAAGTGATCGGGTTTCTTTCCAGTGAAATCCCTGACGCAATCTGAGCCGTCCATCTTTCAAGGACACGTGGCAGAGATCGAAGCTTTCGGGAAAAGTCCCGATAAGTGAGTTCATCGGCTTTTCGGGATTCGGCATTTCGCGGATCTTGGAGACAAGTGGTTCGGGACACATCATATCATGAAATCACGAGGAGAGATCACGACCGTCCGTCTGCTGGGACACGTGGCAGCAATCAACGAAATCGGGAAAAGTCCCGAAAGGAAGCACGACATCGGTAAATCGGCGATCGCGAAATCGAGGAGACAAAGAACCTCGACATCAAAAATCATGAAATCTCGATTCGCGATATCCCGATAAGATCTGGACCGTCCAATCCTCAGCAGATCTGGACCGTTGAAAAGTCCAAAGGCAATTTTTCGCGTTTCGGCATTTTGCAAGGCAAGGAACGGGAAAATCCCGTAGCGCTTACACAAGGCGCGTGGTCACATTGCAAGGAGAACAAGGGCCATATAAAGCCCGATAAGCTCCCATCGGCCATCGAAGAATCGACAATCTCTGAGATTGGAGGTAAATACGAATTTTTCCCTCTCTTTTTCCTGCAAATTTTTTAAAATGGCGTCGACCAGCAATCTCGGCTCGACTCAGGGTCCGATTCTTCTTGGTAAGAATTACGAGTTCTGGTCTCTTCGAATGAGGTTGTTCTTGCAAGCACAAGAGTGCTGGGAACCAGTGGATCTTGGCTATGTGGAACCAGATCCAGCCGCCCTCACTGCCATGACAAATGCGCAGAGAATTGCTCAGGAAACTCTGAGGACAAAAGAAAACAAAGCTAAATTCTTGATTCAGAATTCTGTGGATGATTCGATTTTTTCGAAAATCACAGGCACTGGTACTTCCAAACAGGCCTGGGACATCCTTAAATCTTCCTACCAAGGAAATGACAGGGTAAAAATAGTTAAACTGCAGTCCTTATGGACACAATTCGAGACTCTCAAAATGACAGAGTCCGAAACTGTAGATCAGTTCATGACCAGAGTCATGGGAATCATGAACCAGATCCGACTCATTGGTGAAACCATCATTGATCAACGAATTGTTGAGAAAATTCTCAGAAGTTTACCAACGAAATTTGAAATGGTTGTAATAGCCATCCTTGAATCTAAAGATTTGTCAAAATTTTCAATAGATGAACTAATTGGTTCTCTGGTGACACATGAGACGAGACTACATCTCACAGATGAGTCAATCTCAAATGCCTTCCAATCTCAATTCTCATTCAAAAGAGGGAAAGGCAGAGGAAGAAGTAGAGGAAGAGGGAACACTCAAGGTAACTCTTATAACAATGGAGGAAATAGACAACAATATTCCACTCAGAACTTCCAAGGTCAAAGAAATCAACAATACAATCAACATCAGAATTTCCAGCCTCAAAGAGGCAGAAGGAGAAGGTCGAATGAAAAATCTAGCATTCAATGTTTTTATTGCAAAAAGTATGGGCACTATGAATCTGAATGCAGGAAGAAGCAGGTAGATCATCTCTCAGGCAGAGCACATGTGACAAATCACACGGGAGAAAACT
>JZKD02S2280633.1:680041-697952 GCA_000966675.3 Picea glauca | reverse complement strand
AGAGCGAGAGAGAGAGAGAGAGAGAGAGAGAAAGAGAGAGAAAGAGAGTGGGTTGGGAGGGGGAGAGAGAGGAAGAGGGAGAGGGAGACAGAGAGAGGGGGTGGCCACCAATTTCCATCTGGAACAATCCTCCCCCTTATTAAGAAATGGTGTCAATTTTGTCAAGTTCCTCCATCAGATGGGAAAACTTCAACTGAATTTGTAACATACCAAAATTTCCATATAAAAAAAATTGTTAGGTTGAAAATATGCATATGTTCTTCATCAATCCTTACCTTGACAGTACCTAAGTAGATATGTTCTTAAAAGGTGAGCTACAAAATTCTCCTAACTTATTATTGTCTCTTTTTAATTCACTAAAGTAATTCTACCACATGAGAATTAGCTATCAAAAGAAGGGTTTCCTTTAAGATTATAAAAGGGATCCACCCTTGTATCATTTTCAAACAATTACAAACCTAATGTATTCCTTGAAGTGTTGCGACTTTGGGTAAGTGTAGATCGTGTATAGGAGAAAATAATACAAGGGATTTTTCTTAAAAGATAAAAAACTTACATACTATGGCGAGTGGTAACTTTTGGCCAACTCGATATTTGGAAGAAACTTTAATTCCTTCCTCATGAATTTGGTGGCTAAAATTAGAGGGAGGGGGACGTGTCTTTGATTTCACAAACTATAGTACGTAGGGGATTGTTTCACCAGTCCATAAACCAATACCTTTGCTTCACGTTGGAAGCATCACATGGCTTAGAATTAATGAGGACTGCGTACGACCGGGTGAGGGGCTCGAGGCCTATAATAGATTGAACAAGACGGTTTTGTAACATTTCCCCATTTTCAGTTTGTTAATTTTTTTCCACGAGTCTTTCCTCCGGACAATAGAGATATTTTATCTCGTTGTCTTGTCACATAAAATGTTGTGGTTAAATTGGTGACAAGTTTGTTACATCTCTGCGTTCAGATTAAATTTACAAGTAAGGACGAATCTGCCATTACCAGAAGAAATCGATTTAGATTTATTCCAAGAAAGGGTAGTGTAGTTTGTAAATGTTTATGTTTAGTCATCATTATTTCTTTATTTTCTTCTTGTTAAGGATGTTGGTGTGTTTGTTAAGCTTATATAGTTGTTCTCAGTGTTTACTATGTTATTGGAACTAGTTGGAGTGAATTTTTCACATCCAACTAGATGCTTCATAGATTAGTTTGAAGTTGAGATATTTTCTCAGATCAAGGTAATCTTCCTATTTTGAAACAAATATTTTGTATTTATATGTGTTTTATTTTCTGAAAAGAGCTCTCACACCGTTTTGATTTGTGCATAATAATCCTTACTATCACATTTCTCTCGATATGATATCAGAGTTGAACTGGGCTTAACTCCCTCACCGGAGGCCTAGGGATCTTGGAAGAGAAATGAAAGGCCGTGTAGAGGAATTCGTGTAGGCGAGGGAATAGTGTGATTTTTATTTTATGGGCTCGGTAGTGTCGTTAGTGTTTCCAGGTGCCTTCCAATGCATCTACATGTTACCTCTACTCGAAATTGTGTTTGAACGATGTATTCTAACTGCAATTCTAACATACAGGAAGAACGCAAGCTAAGGGAGCAAGGAACAATTGGTGGCAAATCAAAATCAATGGTTGTGTCTGTGTTTTTCTTTGTCGGAATCATTCTTCATGAAATCACCGTTAGATTGGAAGTGAAGTAGTTATTCTACAAGCGCAGTTATATGAGGATGGGCATCTGCGTGGAGGTATCTACACCCGCACTCATATCTGAGGTCTTTTTTTACAGCCACCTCAAGACCATTTGTTGTGAGACATTGTTTCTCTTACGAGTGTCGCCACTCAATTACCAGCTTCTTTTCTCTAATCTGTCGCTTCCAAACCCATGGATATTTCATCACATCTTGTTGGTGCGATCTGACCTAGATTTGTGGCCTTAGATCTTGATTACACATTATTTTATGCCCAGATTGGGTTACATAGCCATTTTTTTTCTCTTATTGTGAGATCTATGCATTTTGGATCTTGTGGTTCACGATCTATCAGCTATCAGAAAGATTTGAACTCTATTCTGTTCGATTTAATCACTACTTTGGAACCACCCCATTCCTTTTCGCTCAGGTGGTCGCAGGTCACATTTCTTTGTGAGTGAAAAGTGTTTCTCAACCTCCGCATGTTAAATATTCCATGGATTTTCCTCTTGAGATATTCTCTTCGTCTGTCATTTTTCGCTGCATGAAGCCATGGGGGTTTTCCTTTTTTCTTTGTTGTTGTTAGGGTTTGTAATATACGGTGCTTCTCTTTACAACCTGTGATGTTTCAAGGAAAATGCTCTAGTCGATTCTGTTGCCTGAGCACAAATCTTTGATCATATACAAAATTTCCAAAGAACATTAATGATCAGCATGGGATTTGCTTCATAGTGGCCAACGTTCAACTGGTCGTTTTGCAGTGATTTGTGCAGCGATTGGAAGGAAGCATTAATTTTTCTAGTGAACCATTCCTCTCTATAGTCCATCTACAGGAATCACCCCTATAGTGTCATTGGCGGATTTGAAAACTGGAGTGGACGATGAGGGTTCCATCAGGGAGGCCATATATGAAAGGTTTCCTTTGTAGGCCGAGTCCAAACTTTCCCAGAAGAAGGCCTATTATTTCGTCTTTCTCCCTCATTTATCATCATCTAGTTACTTGCAGTATCCTCCTCCAATTCTTTTTTCACCCTTGTTCGTCCTCATATAGGTTCTGAAAATTCGATCTCGGGTGTAAATTTGTCACCTTTGATGCCATTCCCTTATTTATTCTGGGATGGCTCTTTTGTGAGTGAGAGTAAGTTCAATCTTAGCAGGAAGATGGTATGATGGTTGAAACTGTTTCTAATACCTATTTTTCATTCTTGGGGCCATGTGATGTAAAATGTTTCATTTGTCAATTTGGAACTATGAATCTGTTATCACTCCTGAAACTCTCCTAGGTTGTATCTCAGAGATGCCTGGTAACTTAATCTTTTTGTAATTATTTTCTCAATAATGGGTGTGGTTTGGAACTTAACCTTTTTGTAATTATTTTCTCAATAATGGGTGTGGTTTGGATCAAGATGAATATTCATGCAGTACAAGGCCTTCAAGAGCTATTATCGGGTAGGTTTCTAGATCAAATGAATAAGAAACCAATCAATTAACCAGAACATACATAAACAATATATATGATGGGTCAACAAACTAACAAATGATGCTTATGATTCTTGTTTAATAATCAAAGGTAAGAAGACAGTTACCATAGGACCTTTAAACATAGACAAAGAAATGATTACAACTCATAAGCATAGAAAAGGAATGAAAAGAGAGAGTATGACAATAACAATGAAAAAAGCTTGCAGGCTTAATATATTAAAGAAAGTGTCTTTATCATAGTACCAGTGGATTATAGAAATCAAAATCGAACCTTTTGTTGATCAAATGTTTCAAAATCCTAGAATACTAGATCGAATTTTGCCTAAAATAGAAAGTCAATAACTGGCCCAAGAATTTTGCCTAAAATAGAAAGTCAATAACTGGCCCAAGAAAATAGGCAAAGATACTATAAAATAGGTCAATTCATATCCTTGGATGACCTTTATGTCCTTCATATTCTTTAGCAAGTGTAGTGAGCCTTCCGAGGCTGCTGGATTTTATGTGATATGAGAGGAGTCAGAACTGACAGTCAAACAACTTTATATTCCTGAAAATAACTAACTGATTTTGACCTTTCTGCCTTGTAGAGCATCTCCAAAATCAAAACAAACTCTTGATAAGGATGTCATTAATTATTGTCTATCGATTGGAACCATTCCTGAAGTTTTTGGACAAGGAAAACCTAGATATGTGCAAAAATATTAACTTTCTTCCCTATGAGTTCTTTCGGTAGCTAGAATAGACAGAATTTGGACCAATTAGCTACTGAAAGATCTGCTTTCGATGGATAATGAACAATCAAAATTTTCACCTAAGCCACTGAAAGGTCTGTTTTAGTTAAATTATCAAAATTTCAAATTATCAAAATTTCAAAAACACCTTTTGTCTTAGCTCAAAAACGCCTTAGGGCTGATCTTTTAAGGCTTCTGCGTCTTGCTCAAAGACTGTAGGATTACTGGCTGTCTCTGGTTCATTGCATTGAACTGCTACCTCTGCTAGGGTTTCAAGAGTAGCATGTGTTTGAGACTAGTGTTTAGAATACATAGCTTGATTCCTCAAAGCCTTGACCTTTTTTTTCAAGTCCTGAGCTACTCTCTATAAGCTGTTGTAATCTTTTACAATATTTTCCTTCTTTTTCTTTTCCTTTATGCTTTCATGTGCTAATATTTCCAAGGATGAGTTGCTTTCTGCAAAGTTTTTCGACAAGGTTTCATATCTGGTTTTAATTACCCTTTCTAGCACTTCTTGTTGAGCTAACTTCTTCTTAAGCTTCTTAATTTCCTTTGATTTACTCATCTTCACTCTTTTCCTAGATGAGGCATATGCAACCTCTAGTTCTTGTTCTTTTTGAGGTGTAGGTGATGAAAGGTCTTCACACTTTGCTGTGAAAACATCTACATAAACTGAATTTTTAGGCCCTGTGGTAATTGAATCTCCATTCCCTATTTCAATCTGGTGCTCTTCATCCTTCGAGTCTATGTAAGGAAGATTAAGAATGCTCTTGTTCACTGGGGTTTCTTCGGCCTTATCTGTTTCACTGCTGAAGTTTAGTTTCTTCTTATTTTTGTTAAGCTTAGAAGAAGGAGAGGGTTGATTAACTGGAACTGGAGAGATAGCTCTCCTCCTCCTCTTTCCACTTCTGGGAATAGAAGACTTCTTGGAATAAGGACTCTTTTTACCCTCTGGCTATACACTAGTCTAAAAATCATTCCAGAACAAGAAGTAATTCCACTCTTTTCTCCTTCTCTACAACAGTTCACAAACCAAGAGTTTAATTAAACCATGGTGGGATAGTCTACCTGTAACTTTATTGGGCTTGGCCTTGACCTAATGAACCATCTTATATAAGCTTCATTGGAGAAAATGGGACAGATTGAGTGGGTTTCTACCAGTAAAATGATTCATGAGTTTGAAATGGTAAATCATCTTATATCTGCCTTCACAAGTTATATATACCATAATGGCTTTTAGTAACTGTTGCCATTTCTCTTCAAGGAAAGACACAGGAATGGCTTTCTTCCATATCAAATCCTTGTGTTCTGGTTTCAAGTAAGACCTAAATTCAACATTTTTTGTGACAGTGGTTTTAAACCATTTTTATCCAGTTCTTGGAAGCTCTATCACCTCGGCTATGAGAGCTTCATCCACCTCGAATTAATCTCGACTCATGACTGCTTTCCTTCCATCAAAAGTCATGGCAAAGGCTTCTGCCACCTGCTGGTGAGAACTCTGTAATTGTTTACAAAAATTATAGAAACTTGTGTCCCTGAAAAGTTGGCATACCTCCAGGTGAGATTCCAAGTAACTGATATTGTCGAGCTCTCTCCTCAGAGTTGATCCTCCTTTATTCATTTGTCACAATGCTCCTATACACCTGCAATTGGAAAATCAGATTTTGGGGGAAGGTTACACAGCGTAGACTTAGGGAGATTTGGCTTGGATGTGACAGGGATGAGAAAAATGAGGCGAGCATTAGATCGTGGTGCTGATTACAAGGGATGCGAAAGAGCATCTTGTGATTTGAAATAATCATGGTTGATGATTGTAATGATGAAAGGTATGAAACCATGTAGTTTGATGAAACAACGATCCGAAAAGATTCGCTATATCATGCAGAGATCAACTCTCGGTCATGAATGGCTTCTTATCCTGTCTTTTAGGTGGCTAATTGCAATTATAAAACTTCAAACCTGACGGTTTAAATGCGTGAAACGATGTGTTGATTCCTCCCCCGATCCTGCGATTTCGGTGGCTGAAATAGCCCTGAATTCCTTTGTTAAGGCTGCCGAAAGCTAAGGCTTTCGGTGGCTAATGAACAATCAAAATGTTCGCCTAAGCCACTGAAACCTGGGATTTGAATTAGATCAAATAAAAACTAAACAAATGTTTATTATAACTTTTATTACATGCATAAAGCTCTCAAAAAATTTAAAAAATATTTTTTAAATGACATCCTATCACCTAAAATGAAATAACTTGATTGATTTATTTGAGGAGATAACATTGGCTCCTACTGGGGGTGAAGCCTCCCTGTAAGGTTTCAAGAACCACAGAACTAATGCCTTTCCTGTAAGACAAAAAATTCAAACCTATCTACTAGTGTTTCCATTGGGCATGGAATTATTTTGCAAAAACAAAAGCTGAAAACAAAATTTACAATAGCAAGGCTTTGAAGCCTTAGATAAAATAGAGTTTTAGAAAACACCCGTTGACTGGGCCACCAAACATTTCTTCACCTTCCAGACTTTGCAGAATGAAGGTATTGTTGTGTTGAACTTGAGTTATCATGAAAGGACCAATCCACAATGAGTCAAACTTACCATGCTTTCCTTTATCTTGTCTGAGAGCATCCCATTTCAGAACCCAGTCACCAACCTGAAAGTTGTCCTCCTTTGCTTTTCTATCAAAAGTATCCTTGATCCTCTTTTGATGAGCTTCTGATTTATCCACTAGCTATTCTCTAACATGCTGCAATTCTACCAAGTCAAGCATTCTTCTCACCATATCATTTGATTAAGTTTGTTCTTCCTGAAAGAACTTAGCCACTGGTAGATCTAACTGAATGGGGAAAATGGCATCAGTTCCATAAACTAGTTTGAAAGGAGAAGTTCATATAGATTTCTTGATAGTCACTCTGTCAGCCCAAAGAGAAAACTTTAGTTTAGAATCCCGGCCCCTTTGATTCTTCTCCAACAACTTTCTGATGATTCTGACTAGACTCTTATTGGATGAATCAGCAAGGCCATTTCCTTGAGGGTAATAGGAAGTAGAGTGTACCATTTGAATTCCCATTGAATCACACATGTCAACCAATGCATCAACTTTGAAGGCTGCTACATTATCTGTTACTATCCTTTTTGGGAAACCAAATCTGATCAGGATGTTTCATAGAGAAACGTCATGATAACTTGTGGAGTGGCATTTCTAGTGGGGATTGCCTCTATCCATTTGGTAAAATAGTCAGTGGCTTCTAGGATCCACTTATGTTGACCACTAGATGAAGGATTAATTTTGCCTATGAAATCTAAGCCCCACTGCTGAAAATGGCCATTCACTACAATAGGTCTCAGGGGTAGAGATTTTAGTTGCTGCTTTCTTGTGAATCTTTGGCACTTATCACAATATTTCACAAAGGCACACACATATGAAAAAAGAAAAGGCCAATAATACCCAACCCTTAGGATTTTGTTAGTTGTGGTCTTCTAGTAATGATGGCCTCCACAAATACTTGAATGAAATTGATGCATGACTTCAACTGACTCATCTTTTTCTAAACATCTCAGTAGTAAACCAAAAGGATCTTTCCAATACAAAAGATTATCATTAATGCATAATTTAATTGCTCTGAGCTTAAGGGCTCGGGCTTGAGCCATGCTAAGTTTAGGAGAAACCTCCAACTTTTGTAAAAAATGAACAATACCTGAATACCACTCACATGAAGAAAAATTCTCAGCCACCTGTTGGCTGTCATGTTGCTCTTCTGCTACTACCCCTGTCTGCAAACTTGCTGAACTTTCCCTAATGAAATTTATGTCTAAAAGATCACAATTCTCTTCTATCATGAGCTTGGCAAGGCCTTGGCCTTTTACCAGCTTGGTGGGCTTCACTTCTATGTCAAACTCAATAAGCTTTGTGATGCATTTATCTCTCTTTCCATCAATATCAGGCTGGGTCAAGACATCCTTCACATAGGCTGAAGGAACATAGGCAACAACCTTTACATGGAGGATATAAATTCTGAAATATTTTAATGACTTAATGAAAGCATAGGCTTGTTTTTCTATAGGATCATACCTTAGTTCAACATCCCCGAGTGATTTGCTGAAGAAATCGATCGGGTGATCAAGACCTTCATCATATTTTTGTAACAAGACTGCTACCATGGTGTCATAGGAAGCAAAAGAGAAAATATAGAAATTCTTGGTGTAATTTGGACTGGTTAGAGTAGGATATTCCATGATAGCTTGTTTGATATTCTGAAATGTACTTCTTGCATTGTCTGTTCATTTTATCCCAGATCCCTTTTTTAGCATGGAGGTTATATGTTTTACTAATTCAGCAAAATTAGGAATAAAAATTCTGACAAAATTGATATTATCAAGTAGGGATTGGATATCCTTCTTTGACCTTGGTATGGACAACTTATGAATTGCTTCCACCCGAGCTGGGTCAATTTTCACTCCCTCTGCTAAAACAATGTGGCCTAGGAGCTTACCCTTCTTGAGAGCAAATTGAGACTTTTTGGGTTCAGCGAAATCCCAAACTATCTGCATTTCAAAAATACTCTTTTCAGATGCTTCAGATGCTCTTCATGACTGCTAGAATAAAATGTGATATCATTGAGATAGATGAGGACAAACTTGTCCTTCTCTCCCACAAAATCTATTTCCACGGCCCTCTGAAAAGTGGCCCCGACATTCATTAGTCCGAATGGCATCTTGGCATACATGAAGCTACCCCAAGGAGTAGTAAAGGTAGTTTTTTGTTGGTCATCAGGGTGTACAGAAACCTGGTTATAGCTTGAGAAGCCATCTAGGAAAGACACGACACTGGCTCCTGAAATTCTTTGTAGCAAGTGTTCCATCTTGGGTAGGGGATAGTTGTCTTTCTTGGAGCATTTATTTAGGTTTCTAAAATCAACGCATAACTCGATCTCACCATTTTTATTTCTCACTATCACTAGGTTTGCGATCCATTTAGAGTATCTTAGTGGGATTATGATTTTGGCATCGAGGAGATTTTTGATTTATTTTTCAATTACAGGAAATAAGAGAGGATTGATAGGTCTCAGATTCTTTCTAAATGGGATGGTGTCTTTCTCCACGAGAATCTTATGTTGAATGACATAAGAATTATAGGTTTTCAGATCACTGTATTTCTAGGCAAAAACATCAGCAAATTCCTTCATAATGCTACAATATTCTGACCTCTAATCAACAGTTAATTCAGTGGACAGATTTATGAATTTAGGATGAATCTGGCTTCCTATATTGTGCTCATGGACAACAGGATCCTTCTCCTTCTTATCTGGTTTTAAAGGGACATCATTTTGGTCAAAAATCTTCTCAAGAGGCACCAAAGCCCTAGGTATATAATTGTTGGGCAACTGAACAATATCATGTTGACCCATTTTTCTCTTCAACTTAGGCTTTTTGGATTCCCCTACATTTTGATTTTCCTGGTCAATATGCATATCAAAAAATTCATCTACAACCTGGAGAAATCTACTAAGCTTATCATCATCTTCAAAAACTTTCCAATATTTGATATTGTCGGGTAGGGATGTTCTATATTTGACTTGGATTTCATAATTCAGTCTAGGAGACATGGGAGGAATGAACATACTGGCTGAGAAAGAAAGGGAATCAAATAGGTTATTCATAGCTCTAGGTATATAAGAAATATCAAAAATGAAAAAAAAGTCCTTGAGTTTCCATACCTCATCCCTGTAAGCTTTCAACCTAACATGTTTTGCTTGGAATGTACTATTCACTTGCTGTATGATGAGATCTGCAACTGCAAACACATTTAGAGCTTTGATTCCCATCTCCTTGGCAGAATTTAATCCCAACAACAAAGCCTCATACTCTGCTATATTGTTAGTAGTTTTGAAATCAAGTTTAAAAGACAAATGAATAGCCTCTTTTGAAGGAGAAATCAAAACTACACCTGCACCTACCGAGTCTTTGGTACTGGCACCATCAAAGAACATACTCCAAATGGGAGTACTCTCTCCATTAGTCTGTTGATAAGTAGGCTTTGTGAGATGCAAAGGAGCTAGCTGAGAATCATCTATTTGCATAATGCATGCCCCAAAGTCTATGTCCAATGCATAGATGGGATGATTTACAAAACTTTTCTCATCACTAATGATGTAGGCAAGCTGATTTTCTCTGTAAAGTCTCTTTACCTCTCCTCCAAACACCAAGACTATGGCATAAGAAAGATCCATCTACAGGGTACCACCTAGCCTTTTGCTCCATGAACGTGACAAGAGGACACCAAACTTGGGTGGGATATCAGCCACTACAACATCCATTACCATGCTTCTCATTGACAATTGGGCAATCTTTATGACAAGGTCTTGTATGAGGCTGAGGCATCTGACTTTCCTAGAGTCGAAAGAGAAGATATCATGGTAATGTTTTTTTATGTCAAGCCCAAGCTCATCCATCACTGCTTTAGGCATAAGATTGTGTGACGTTCTCGAGTCAAGAAAGCAGTTGTGAAGGATCTTGTCATGGATATTCAGGGATATGTAGAAGGGTGGAAATGAATCATCTCGGTCCTCTACCATAGGTCCTATAGTCATTGTGGGCTTGTCATCTTGAAGGTTTACATAATCAGTAGATAGGGGAGTCTTTGGTTGAAGGGACTTCAGGATAGCAGACTTGAATATGTCATTCTTCATATGTTCATCCAATGGCATAGGTATTTTAACCTTCTGAATTTTTGATTCGAAATTAAATGAATATGATATTTTATCAGAAGGTTTTACCTCGTTAGAAAGAGATCTGAGGGACACCTGCTCTTTAGCTTGGGGCTACAATTTCTTCTGTTGTTGTTTTGTAGGAGTGGAGATCTTCTTTGCAGGAGTAGCAAGCTACTTGGCAACAACATCTTTCTTTTTTCCGGGGGAAGCAAGCAATGGCTTTGGAGCAGCAGTCTTAGATCTTAAATTATAACCTAGCTGATCATCTGTTTGATAAAGACATTCTTCAATGCTTTCCTCATTAATATTCTCATTCATGAGGGCCTCCTCATAATCTGTTTGTGTCAAGAAGGAGGAATCAACATCATCCCCAAAGAAATTTAGGCCATCTTCTTCTTCAACTTCACCATGAGATGGATCTTGCTCTTCTTCTAGCATGACATTTTGGAAAGGGGCCCTGATTCTTTGGTCTTCAGCTGCATTCTTGTCTCTCTGAAGGATCTGGACTACTGGTTGTTCCTTATGTAAGGGAATGCATTGAGATTCCTAGGAGCATAAGTATTAGGATCTTTACTTCTTGTTGGTTGCTGACTTTGAATTTTTAGTTTTGACATCTCCGAGGTCAAGCTGTCTAACATCTTGGCCATCTTTTCCATTTTGGTATTTGAAGAAGAAGGAGGATCAACAGATGACTTCTTTCACTCAAACTTTCCTTTAAGTTTCTAGGATGCCACAATGTTAGATTCAACCTCAAGAGCAACATATTGCATTAAGGAGAGTGTGACTGACCTTCTTTCTCCCAGGATTAAGCAAAATTATGGATCCAAGGTAGAAGAGTAAGTAATCTTTTCTGATGCATCGGTTGGCTTGATCTCTACAGGGATCTTGCCAAACATCTTATTAAATCTTTTGGTGAAGTTTGAGACAGATTCCCCATTTTCTCTTCTTAGATTTCCAAATTCAGTAATATAATACAAGATGTCTCTTCTTTCTCCCCAATGTTTCAAAAACAATTCATCTAATTGCTCAATGTCTGCCACCGAATTAGCTGGCTGTTCCTTGAACCACTTCTTTCTTGACCATCCAAGCTCTACACAAAAATTCTGGTCCAAACATCTTCCTCTGAAATGTTAATGTTCTCAGTATAGGCATAGAAATCCTCTATATGTTCTTCAGCAGTATAATCTCCAGATCCAGTAAACTTGGGCATATATTTCTAATAATCTCCTGTTGGCATGGCTGATAATGGATTGGGAAAAACAAGAGGAGCATACCTATTGGCTAAGATCTGTTCCATTTTTGTCAAAGGGACAACCATGGAAATCTTGGGGGTTTATGTAGAGGAATAATTTTCTGTAGATGATGGATGAGATGGGACAGGTGGGATTATGGACAATGGTGGTCTTACTTCGTTGAGGAATGAAGTGGAAGCACTGGTGGAATGACTATCCTAAAATGTGGTTCCTGGATAAGGTGGGAAATAAGAAGCTCTGTAAACCTAGCCAAGCAACAAGGCCAAGTTTTCTTCACCCTTAGAGGAAAGATCTTGTAAAATATCTTCAAGAACGGGCAAACTGGTATGAGTATGTAAAAAAATTTCTACAGGCTCAGTTTGTGAAGAATTCAAGGAAGAGGAAGAGTCCTCTTCTTGGATAGATTCTACAACTTCTTCTCCTAAGTTGGATATAGTAATATGCTCAGAAATAGGATCTATAACATCAGAAGAAACTGAAGGCTCATCACCCTTCAAGCTTTCTAACAAAATTACAATTTTCTGAGAATTAGAAGTTTCAGCAGAAGTGGATTCGACAAGAGGTTCTCTAGAAACAGATGAAGAAGTGTTTCTTGAAATACCTGGTCTAGATGCTCTTGCAGATATGGAAGTTTGTCTATGCAATGCTTTTCCACTTCTGATGATTTTTTTAGGGTCTAGAACTAGTGTTTCGAGTGGTCTTTCTTGGTTTTCTCTGGTATGAGCCCTTCTCGGAGCCACTTCATTCCAATGGAGTCGCCAGATAGATGATTACAACCGAAAATGTGTCCAGACTTTGTCTATCATCAAATTTGGATCTATGTCGTCTCCCAAGGACGCTGAGCTTCAATATCTGTTCCCCGGCAACGACGCCAATTTGTTATCACTCAAGGAAACTCTCCTAGGCTGTATCTCAGAGATGCCTAGTAACTTAAACTTTTTGTAATTATTTTCTCAATAATGGGTGTGGTTTGGATCAAGATGAATATCTAAATCACTGGATTGTATCTTCAAGACACTCTAACTATATTCATGCAGTGCAAGGCCTTCAAGAGCTATTATCATGTAGGTTTGTAGATCAAATGGATAAGAAACCAATCAATTAACCAGAACATACATAAACAATATATATGATGGATCAACAAACTAGCAAAGGATGCTTATGATTCTTGTTTAATAATCAAAGGTAAGATGACAGTTACCATAGGACCTTTAAACATAGACAAAGAAATGATTACAGCTCATAGGCATAGAAAAGGAATGAAAAGAGGGAGTCTGAAAATAACAATGAAATAAGCTTGTAGGCTTAATATATTAAAGAAAGTTCCTTTATCATAGCAACAGTGGATTATATAACTTAAAATCGAACCTTTTGTTCATCAAATGTTCTGGGATTTATAGCCTTTACAAACAGTTTCAAAATCCTAGAATACTGGATCAAATTTTTCCTAAAATAGAAAGTCAATAACTGGCCCAAGAAAATAGGCAAAGATCTTATAAAATAGGTCAATTCGTATCCTTGGATGGCCTTTATGTCCTTCAAATTCTTTGGCAGGTGTAGT
The DNA here is from genome assembly GCA_000966675.3 of Picea glauca. Lineage (NCBI taxonomy): Eukaryota > Viridiplantae > Streptophyta > Pinopsida > Pinales > Pinaceae > Picea > Picea glauca. The sequence goes on along the minus strand of JZKD02S2280633.1, from coordinate 684,529 downwards.
GAGCCTTCCAAGGCTACTGAATTTTATGTGATATGAGAGGAGTCATAAATGACACCTGCTGACAGTCAATCAACTTTATATCCCTGAAAATAGCTAACCAATTTTGACATTTCTACCTTGTAGAGAATCTCCAAAATAAAAACAAACTCTTGATAAGGATGCCATTAATTATTGTCTATCGATTGGAACCATTCCTGAAGCTTTTGGTCAAGGAAAACCTAGATCTGTGCAAAAATATTAACTTTCTACCCTATCAGTGCTTTCGGTAGCTAGAATAGACAGAATTCTAACCAATTATCTACTGAAATCTCTATTTTCTGTGGATAATAAACAATCGAAATATTTTCCTAAGCCACCAAAGGTCTGTTTTAGTGAAATTATCAAAATTTCAAAAATACCTTTTGTCTTAGCTCAGAAACGCATTAGGGCTGATCTTTTAACGCTTCTGCATCTTGCTGAAAGACTGTAGGATTAGTGGCTACCTCTGGTTCATTGCACTGAACTTCTACCTCTGCTAGAGTTTCAAGAGTAGCATGTGTTTGAGACTGGTGTTTAAAAGACATAGATTTCTTCCTCAAAGCCCTGACCTTTTTCTCCAAGTCCTTAGCTACTCTCCATAAGCTGTTGTAATATTTTACAATCTTGTCCTTCTTTTTATTTTCCTTTATGCTTCCATGTGCTAATATTTCCAAGGATGAGTTGCTTTCTGCAAAGTTTTTCGACAGGGTTTCATATCTGGTTTTAATTACCCTTTCTAGCACTTCTTGTTGAGCTAAGTTCTTCTTAAGCTTCTTGATTTCCTTTGATTTACTCCACTTCACTCTTTTGCTAGATGAGGCATCTGCAACCTGTGGTTCTTGTTCTTTTTGAGGTGTAGGTGATGGAATGTATTCATACCTTGCTGTGAAAACATCTACATAAACTGAATTTTCATGCCCTGTGGTAACTGAATCTTCGTGCCTTGTTTCAATATGGTGCTCTTCATCCTCTAAGTTTGTGTAAGTGAGATTAAGAATTCTCTTGTTCACTGGGGTTTCTTCGGTCTTATCTGTTTCAATGCTGAAGTTTAGTTTCTTCTTAGTCTTGGTAAGCTTAGAAGAATGAGAGTTTTGATTAACTCGAATTGGAGAGATAACTCTCCTCCTCTTCTTTCCACTTCTAGGAGTAGAAGACTTCTTGGAATGGGGACTCTTTTTACCCTCTGGTTGTACATCAGTCTGAAAATCATTCCAGAACAAGAAGTAATTCCACTCTTGTCTCCTTTTCTACATCAGTTCACAAACCAAGAGTTTAATTAGACCATGGTGGGATAGTCTACTTGCAACTTTATTGGGCTTGGACTTGACCTGATGAGTCATCTTAGATAAGCTTCTATGGAGAAAATAGGACAGATTGAGTGGGTTTCTACCAGTAAAATGATTCATGAGTTTGAAATGGTAAATCATCACCCTATTATATATGCCTTCACAAGTTATATAGATCATAATGGATTTTAGTAACTGTTTCCATTTCTCTTCAAAGAAAGACATAGGAATGTCTTTCTTCCATATCAAATCCTTGCGTTCTGGTTTCAAGTAAGACCTGAATTCAACATTTTTTGTGATAGTGGTTTTAAAACATTTTTCTCCAGTTCTGGGAAGCTCTATCACCTCGACTATGAGGGCTTCATCCACCTTGAATTTATCTCGACTGATGACTACTTTCCTTTCATCAAAAGTGAGGGAAAAGGCTTTTGCCACATGCTGGTGAGAACTTTGTAATTTTTTACAAAAATTATAGCAACCTGCGTCCCTGAAAAGTTGGCATACCTCCAAGTGCGATTCCAAGTAACTGATATTGTCGAGCTCTCTCCTCAGAGTTGATCCTCCTTTCTTCATCTGTCGCGATGCTCCTATACACCTGCAATTGGAACATCGGATTTTGGGGGAAGGTTACACAATGTAGACTTAGGGAGATTTGGCTCGGCTGTGACAGGGACGAGAAAAATGAGGCGAGCATTAGATCGTGGCGCTAATTACAGGGGATGCGAAAGAGCATCTCGTGATTTGAAAATATCATGATTGATGACTGTAATGATGAAAGGTACGTAACCATGAAGTTTGATGAAACAAAGATCCAAAAAGATTCGCTATATCATGCAGAGATCAGCTCACGGTCATGAACAGTTTCTTCTCCTGTCTTTTCGGCGGCTAATTGCAATTATAAAACTTCAAACCCAATGGTTTAAACGTGTGAAAGGATGTGATGACTCCTCCCCCGATCCTGCAATTTCGGTGGCTAAAATAGCCCTGAATTCCTTTGTTTAAGCTGCCGAAAGCCAAGGCTTTCGGTGTCTAATGAACAATCGAAATGTTCGCCTAAGCCACTGAAACCTGAGATTTGAATTAGATCAAATAAAAACTAAACAAACGTTTATTCTAACTTTTATTACATGCATAAATCTCTCAAAAACTTAAAAAAATATTTTTTAAAAGACATCTTATCACCTAAAATGAAATAGCTCGATTGATTTATTTGAGGAGATAACAAAATCAACTCCACTAGACAACCTCTATTTGTAACTCTATTGTTCCTTCTCATTCCGGCCCACGGAAGGGTTTGTTCCACTCATCATTGGCCAAAACAATATCTTTGGGAGAGTCATGTTGGTTCGTGGATGAACTGTTTCCATTTTCGGATCTCCACATGGTATTCTTCAAACCCTGGAAACTAGTTTGCTGGTATACGGGTCCATAAGTCGCATTCAATTCCTATGTAGTTTACATATATATAGCTATTGTGTGTTTAGGAAACCAAATGCCCACGACAAGTCTTGTCTTTCTGGTTTCATCTTGGAATATGGTGATGTTAAGTAATGCCTGAAAGTCGATTGGTGTTAACATTGTTTGTCAAAGACCATACACAACTAGTTTTGACACTTTCTCAGTTGCATCTACATCCTCAATATTATTCATATTCAATCTGATTCTTTGTGTAGCATGGTGGAAAAAAAAATATTCCCTTGGATTTGCATGTTGCTGGAATACGTATGAATTCATGGCATAATTGATTGTCACTTTATTGTATTTTTGAGGTTATAAGAAATGTTTTTTCCATAACTCTTCAATGATGCCTTCATTTTCTATCTTGTTTGAGGCATTGAGAAGAGCATTCCACTCTCTTCTCAAATATTGGTTTCATGCCACATTTGATGTATCTTTGAGATTCTTGTTTTTCCAAGAGTTCGATAAATTAAGAGAATTGATTCCTCACTTGTAAATGGGTACCTAAAATGGACTTGTTTGTCGGGACCCATATTAAGGATTGTTGTCCGTGATGGCTCTCATTATTGGTACTTCTCGTTATGCACATTTGAGTAGTGGATTTTTTTCCACTCGTGTGGGTAGTTTTAGGAGTGTAACCATGGATTTGTGTCCATGCACTTCCTCATTTCGCAGTGTCTTGGAGATTCGCCACTTTGGAGTGTTTCTTGCTTAGTTTTTTTTCATCTTTTCCTCCTTTAGTCCATACTCCATACTTATTTATTAGTTGTGACATCCATTGACATCATCTCTTCCACTTAGTTCAACATTGTGGGGGGATGTTTTGCAATTATTCCTCGAGTGATTTTTTACTCAGTATGTTTGATCGAGATCAAGCGTCTTCAGAGTGAGCCATGTACATAGAACTAATTCCTATATTAACTTGACATTTGCAGCGGCTAGTGACCCATGCACTCCGGTGAGATGGATTGGCATCCATAAGGAAACTCATTTTATGATGTTCTTGTCGATTGTACATGAGTACCTCATCTTTCATAGGATCAGTCTCGTTGCTTGAGAAGTTTGAAATTTGGATTTCTGCATGGATCTTTGATGGCTTTGACAACGTGGGGAAACTGGCCCTCTTTAGAGTTTTTGGCCATACTTCATGTTTGGAGTTTTTAGCCTCTGCAAGCCTCACTGATATTTTCATGGTTGATGGTGTTCACTTCGGTTTTGGTTCTTCACCAACACCTATTTTTTTGAAGCACCTATGTGGTGGTTGTTGGTGTTTTCCATTCGTATGCCTCTGCAAGTGAACCTCTTTTACTTCAGAATTCAACCATGTTCTTTGAGGTTACTTGGTCCTCTTATTTAGAGTTTGGTCATACTTCTTGATTGGAGCTTTCAACCTTGTAGGCCTCATGCTCTTGCTTTTCAATGCACCATTATGGGATCTTCTTCAACTTTAGCTCCAACACCATTTTCAACAGGGGCACTTTTCTCTCTTTTGGAGAGGATTTTTCTCCTACGAGTTTTTCTCATTTTCTACATTTATGAGATTTTCTACATGAGTACCTTATCAGGCCTTGTTGTCGGGACCCATGTTTTTTCTTCTTTGTTCCTCCCTACATTTCTCTTATGGGGGGGTGTTGGTGTGTTTGTTAAGCTCATGTAGTTGTTCCTAGTCTTTAGGAAGTTGTTGGAACTAGTTGAAGTGAATATTTCACATCCAACTTGTTCGACA
>JZKD02S2280633.1:622078-639374 GCA_000966675.3 Picea glauca | reverse complement strand
ACCATATATGTGGAGACACCATGCTATTTATGAGTCTCGACCCTGTAGTGTCATTGTTACTTTGGGGGGTCATCTCTACAGAATACCAGAGGTAGTTCCAACTATTGTTCCTCCTAAAAAGTTTCGCAAGGTAGTATCTCATACTACAAAATTCAGCTTCTTCGCAATCTGTTCAAAAGGGGAACAAAAGGACACTGCAACCACTACAGTCTCACCCCCTGCACCTTCTATCCAACAGAAGCAGTTCGACAAGGTTGTAGAGAAGTGAAAAGATTCCTTCTTCACACCTTCCTCTCATGTAGATTGACTTGTTGAACAACCTCAACTTCAAAACATTCATGATAGACTTCCACAAACTAAGCAGTGCGACGTCTCCAAAAATATAAGCAGCTCGCCAAGATGTAGATCCAGCAAACGCTTTGCCCTCTCCCCCGGGAACTCAACGCAATCGAGACCATTTATTCCTAATGAGGGAGGATTGATCCAGGTGTATATCGGTGGCCACCCACCTTTTCTAACTAGCTCAAAACAATTTTCTGGCAATTTTGGCAATTTACTATTTTTAGCAGGTTTTAACTTTCGGGGCCATTTTAAGGGCCTAAATGAAAGTTTTTCTATATAAAGGTTCTCAATGATATCCAATTAGCATTATTTATCCCCCAAAATGAATCTCCTCGATGATACCTTTCCAACGAGCTATCATACGCCTAAAACAGAGATCGTATGCAAAAGTTACGACCTCAAGAAGTTGATGTACTAACTTACCCAAACGGGGCCCACATGAATTTTGGTGCTTCATATCCTAGGGTTAGATTTTTGGATGTATAGGGTTTTTGGCATTCCTTTTTATTGTAAAAAGGCCTTCAGAGCCTCATTGTAATCATCTTCTTACGAATGCGAGTAGCCATCACATATCTTCTCAGAGATAAGCTACCACCATTCTATCGAGTCTTTCACTCTGTAGTTTACAGTCTCTGTAAATTTATCTCATTAATAGAACTGGTGTATTAATATATATCTGTGTTTATGGTTGCATCTCTGATACATTTCTGTTATACTATTGAATATCTACAATATCTCTGTGCATTTCTTTATTATATCTCCGATCTCATTTCGTGCCGAAAATAATCCGGATCAGTGGTATCAGAGAAGGCTGCTCTTGATTATTTTTTCAGTGCATGTTCCTGACGAGGTCCGAGTATAGCAAGTTGGGTCCTGATCTTGTCTCTCTTGAAGACAATCGCTTTTGCACACCCAAAAAACCCTCAATGGCAGAAGAAAAGAAAAATGACGGAGCATATGATCCTATCAATCTGTTGCTTGAGCAAGCTCTCACGCGACAAAGGGACGAAATGATGGAGAATTTTACCCACATCCTTAAATGCCTGTCGATAGCATCATGCACATCTTCATCAAGCGTCCACTTTGGAGGCAACACGACTTTCAAGGTACAAGTTAATTTTGATATTCCTGTATTTGAAGGATAGATAGATACAAAAGCCTTAGAAAAATGGTTAAATCTGCTAGAAGATTATTTATCTATTCAAAATTTTTCAGACAAAGAAAAGATCACCGTCGCACTCCTTAAAGCAATCCCTCATGCCAAACATTGGTGGGAAACTTACTGGGAGCAAAGTTCCACAGAGGAGTTTGGAATATATGGGGCCAATCCCACTTGAGATTTTTTTGTGGATGCGGTAAAGGAACAATATTACCTTGTTGGCAACAATGAGGACCAGTCCATGAGATGGACCACACTATCGCAAGAGAGGGGCCAAGAAGTTCCAGAGTTCACCAATACCTTCCATACCTTGCACACCAAGCTGGGTATTGAAGGCTCCGAGCGACATTTGGTTCTGAAATACCGTGGGGCTCTACACAGATACATCCAGACCAAAATGGATTTTCTGGATATCTCATCACTCGGTGCTGCTTATTGATATGTTATTAAAATTGAGTAGAAATTTAAGCACCAGAACAAACGAGAATTCGGGTCTACAAATCTGCAACAACCAAAGTATAACAAAGATGGCCCTAACAATCAATATCCCGAAAACCAGTGTAAGACACAAGAAAAGAAGGGTCATGGGAAGACAAAGCAGGACACCGAAAAATGGTGTGATTTCCAAAAAATCCCCTGGCACAACACCGATGAATGTCGCTCAAAATAGTCATTGGTGGCCGAGATCAAAGACAAGGAGCCAAACCCTGATTCAAAATCTGATTCTGAAAATACTGGTAAAGGAAAGATCATTGATGCAGACCCTACTGCTATTGTCACGACCACAAAAATTCAACTAAAAGAACCAACAGATCCTGAAGAGGGGGAGTGACTTTTTCATTCACAGATGTGGGTGAAGGGTACCACGCTGCATTTCATTGTTGATAGAAGAAGATGGAAAAAATTCATCTCAGTAGAGGTTGTCAAACAGTTGGAATTGTCGACAACACCACACCCACAGCCATACAACATCGGGTGGCTTTGGCAAGGACGAGATCTCGGTGTCAGCCAACAGTGTCAATTGTCATATGGCATCCAACCCTTCAACGATGAGGTATTATGTGATGTTGCCCCACTGGATGTCTGTGATGTTCTCTTGGGCCAACCATATATGTGGAGACGCCATGTTGTTTATGAGTCTCGACCCCGTAGTGTCATTGTTACTTTGGGGGGTAATTTCTACAGAATACCAGAGGTAGTTCCAACTATTGTTCCACCTAAAAAGTGTCACAAGGTAGTATCTCATACTGCAAAATTTAGCTTCTTCGGAATCTGTTCAAAAGGGGAACAGAAGGACACTGCAACCACTATAGTCTCGCTCCCTACACCTTCTATCCAATAGAAGCAAGTTGACAAGGTAGAAAAAAGCACAAATATTCCTTCTTCACATCTTCCTCTCATGTATCTCAACTTGTTGAACAACCTCAGCTTCAACAGGTTCATGACAGACTTCTACAAACTAAGCAACATGATGTCTCCAACAATACAAGTAGCTCACCAAGATGCAGATCTAGCAAAAACTTTTCCCTCTCCACTGGGAACTTAACGCAATGGATACCATTGCTTCCTAATGAGAGAGTATTGATCCAAGTGGATATCGGTGGCCACCCACCTTTTTCGACTGGCTCAAAACAATTTTCTGGCAATTTTGACAATTTACTAATTTTAGCAGGTTTTAACTTTTAGGGCTATTTTGAGGGCCTAAATGAAAGTTTTCTAAGATGGAGGTTCTCAATGATATACGAAGGCATCATTGATTCCACAAAATGAATCTCCTCAACGATACCTTTCCAATGAGCTATCATACGCCTAAAATGGAGATCGTATGCAAAATTTACGACCCCGAGAAGTTGATGTACTACCTTACCCAAACATGGCCCACATGAATTTGGTGCTTCATCTCCTAGGGTTAGGTTTTTGGATGCCTAGGTTTTTTGGCATTCCTGTTTATTGTAAAAAGGCCTTCAGAGCCTCATTTTAATCATCTTCTTGCAAATGTGAGTAGCCGTCACATCTCCTCTCAGAGATAAGCTGCCACCATTCTATTGAGTCTTTCACTCTATATTTTACAGTCTCTGTATATTTATTTCATTAATAGAAATCATGTGTTACTCTATATTTGTGTTTATGGTTGCATATCTGATACATTTCTGTTATATTATTGAATATCTGCAATATCTCTCTGCATTTCTTGATTATATCTCCGATCTCATTTCATGCCAAAAATAATCCGGATCAATGTTATTAGAGGAGGCTGCTCTTGATCGTTTTTTCAGTGCATGTCCTTGACAAGGTCCAAGTATAGAAAGTTGGGTCTCAAGATTGTCTCTCTTGAAGAAAATCTCTCTCACACACCCAAGAAACCATCAATGCCAGAAGAAAAGAAAAAAGATAGAGCAGATGATCCTATCAGTTTGTTGCTTGAGCAAGCTCTCACGCGATAGAGGGAGAAAATGATGGAGAATTTTTCCCACATCCTTAAACACCTTCCGATAGAATCAGACACATATTCATCAAGCGGACATTTTGGAGGTACCTTTCCTTTCAATGTACAAGTTAATTTTGATATTCTTGTATTTGAAGGACAAATAGATGCAGAAGCCTTAGAAAAATGGTTAAATCTGCTAGAAGGTTATTTCTCTGTTCACAATTTTTTTGATAAAGAAAAGATCACCTTCACACTTCTTAAATCTCTCCCTCATGTCAAACATTGGTGGGAAACTTACTATGAGAAAAGTTCCATAGAGGAGTCTGGAATATATGGGGCCGATCCCACTTGGGATTTTTTTGTGGATGCGGTAAAGGAACAATATTACCCTGTTGGCAACTATGAGGACCAGTACATGAGATAGACCACACTGCGGCAAGAGAGGGGCCAAGCAGTTCCATAACTCAGCAATACCTTCTATACCTCGCGCACCAAGCTGTGTATCAAAGACTCCGAGCGACATTTGGTTCTAAAATACCATGGGGCTCTACACAGATACATCCAGACCGATATGGATTTTGTGGACATCTCATCACTCAGTGCTTCTTATTGATATGTTGTTAAAATTGAGCAGAAATTTAAGAACTAGAACAAACGGGAATTTGGGTCTGCAAATCCGCAACAACCAAAGTATGACAAAGATGGCCCTAACAAACAATCTCCCGAAAACCAGTCCAAGACACAAGAAAAGAAGGATCACGGGAAGACAAAGAAGGACACTGGAAAATGTTGTGATTTCCACAAAATCCCCTAACACAACACCGATGAATGTCGCTCAAAATAGTCATTGGTGGCCAAGATTAAAGACAAGGAGCCAAACTCTGATTCAGAATCTGATTCTGAAAATACTGGTAAATGACAGATCATTGATGCAGACCCCACTGCTATTGTCGCGACCGCAACAATTCAACCAGAAGAAACAACAGATCCTGAAGAGGGGGAGCGCCTTTTTCATTCGTAGATGTGGGTGAAGGGGACCCTAATGAATTTTATTGTTGATAGCGGAAGCCAGAAAAACATCATCTTAGCACAGTTCATCAAACAGTTAGGATTGTCGACAACACCACACCCGAAACCATACAACATCGGGTGGCTTCGGCAAGGATGAGATCTATGTGTTAGCCAATAGTGTCGATTTTCATATGGCATACAACCCTTCAAGGATGAGGTATTATGTGATGTTTCCCCACTGGATGTCTGTGATGTTCTCTTGGGTCAACCATATATTTCGAGACACCATGTTGTTTATGAGTATCGACCTCGTAGTGTCATTGTTACATTGGGGGGTCATCTCTATAGAATACCAGAGGTAGTTCCAACTATTGTTCCACCTAAAAAGTGTCGCAAGGTAGTATGTCATACTGCAAAATTCAGCTTCTTCGCAATCTATTCAAAAGGGGAACAAAAGGACACTGCAACCACTACAGTCTCGCCCCCTGCACCTTCTATCCAACAGAAGCAGGTCGAGAAGGTTGCAAAAAAGCGCAAAGATTCTTTCTGCATACCTTCCTCTCATGTAGCTCAACTTGTTGAACAACCTCAGCTTCAACAGGTTCATGACAAAATTCCACAAACTAAGCAGTGCAACATCTCCAACAATACAAGCAGCTCACCAAGATGCAGGTCCAACAAACGTTTTTCCCTCTCCACCAGGAACTCAATGCAATGCATACCATTTCTTACTAAGGAGGTATGATTGATCCAGGTGGATATCGGTGGCCACCCATCTTTTCGGACTAGCTCAAAACAATTTTCTGGCAATTTTGGCAATTTACTATTTTTAGCAGGTTTTAACTTCCGAGGCCATTTTGAGGGCCTAAATGAAAGTTTTTTTAGATCGAGGTTCTCAATGATAGCCAAAGTCATGATTGAGCCCCAAAAATGAATCTCCTTGAATATACCTTTCGAATGAGCTATCATACGCCTAAAACGAAGATTGTATGCAAAAGTTACGACCCCGGGAAGTTGATGTACTAACTTACCCAAACAGGGCCCACATGACTTTTGGTGTTTCATCTCCTAGGGTTATGTTTTTGGATGTCTAAGGTTTTTGGAATTAATGTTTATTGTAAAATGGCCTTCAGAGCCTCATTGTAATCATCTTCTTGCGAATGTGAGTAACCGTCACATCTCTTCTCAGAGATAAGCACCCACCATTCTATCGAGTCTTTCACTCTATATTTTATAGTCTCTGTACATTTATTTCATTAATAGAAATCGTGTATTACTGTATATCTGTGTTTATGGTTGCATCTCTGATACATTTCTGTTATATTATTGAATATCTGCGATATCTCTGTGCATTTCTTTATTATATCTCCGATCTCATTTCGTGCCAAAAATAATCTGGATCAGTGGTATCATAGAAGGCTGCTCCTGATCATTTTTTCAGTGCATGTCCCTGATGAGGTCCTAATATAGAAATTTGGGTCTCGAAATTGTCTCTATTGAATACAATATCTCTCGCACACTCAGGAAACCCTCAAAGGAAGAAGAAAAGAAAAACGACGGAGCAGATGATCTTATCAATATGTTGCTTGAGCAAGCTCTCACGCGACAGAGGGACGAAATGATGGAGAATTTTGCCCACATCCTTAAACGCCTGTTGATATCATCATACACATATTCATCAAGCAACCACTTTGGAGGCACCTCAACTTTCAAGGTACAAGTTAATTTTGATATTGTTGTATTTGAAGGACAGATAGATGCAGAAGCCCTAGAAAAATGGTTAAATTTGCTAGAAGGTTATTTCTCTATTCACAATTTTTTCGACAAAGAAAAGATCACCTTCGCACTCCTTAAAGCTCTCCCTCATGTCAAACATTGGTGGGAAACTTACCGGGAGCAAAGTTCCACAGAGGATTTTGGAATATATGGGGCCGATCCCACTTGATATTTTTTTGTGGATGTGGTAAAGGAACAATATTACCCTATTGACAACTATGATGACCAGTACATGAGATGGACCACACTGCGGCAAGAGAAGGGCCATGCAGTTTCGGAGTTCACCGATACCTTCCATACCTTGCGCACCAAGATAGGTATTAAAGACTTTGAGTGACAATTGGTTCTGAAATAACATGGGGCTCTACACAGATACATCCATACTGAAATGGATTTTCTGGACATCTCATCACTTGGTGGTGCTTATCGATATGGTGTTAAAATTGAGCGGAAATTTAGGCACTAGAACAAACGGGAATTCGGGTCTGCAAATACGCAACAACCAAAGTATGAAAAAGATGACCCTAACAAACAATATCCCGAAAACCAGTCCCAGACACAAGAGAAGAAGGGTCACGGGAAGAGAAAGAAGGGCACCGAAAAATGCTGTGATTTCCAAAAAACCCCCTGGCACAACACTGATGAATGTCACTCAAAACAGTCATTAGTGGCCAAGATCAAAGACAAGGAGCCAAATCCTGATTCAGATTCTGATTCTAAAAATATTGGTAAAGGATAGATCATTGATGTAGACCCCACTGCTATTGTCATGACTGTAACAATTCAACCAGAAGAACCAACAGATCCTGAATATGGGGAGCGCCTTTTTCATTCACAGATGTGGGTGAAGGGGACCTCGCTTCATTTTATTGTTGATAACAGAAGCCAGAAAAACCTCATCTCAGTAGAGGTCGTCAAACAGTTGGGATTGTTGACAACACCACACCCACAGCCATACACCAACAGGTGGCTTCGGCAAGGACGAGATCTCTGTGTCAGGAAACAATGTCGATTGTCATATGGCATCCAACCATTCAAGGATGAGGTACTATGTGATGTTGACCCACTGAATGTCTGTGATGTTCTCTTGGGCCAACCATATATGTGAAGACGCCGTGATGTTTATGAGTCTCGAACCTGTAGTGTCATTGTTACTTTGGGGGGTCATCTCTAGAGAATACTAGACGTAGTTCCAACTATTGTTCCACCAGAAAGTTTCGTAAGTTAGTATCTCATACTGCAAAATTCAGCTTCTTCGCAATCTGTTCAAAAGGGAAACAAAAGGACACTGCAAGCACTACAGTCTCACCCCCTGCACCTTCTATCCAACAGAATCAGGTTGACAAGGTTGCAAAAAAGCACAAATATTCCTTCTGCACACCTTCCTCTCATGTAGCTCGACTTATTGAACAACCTCAGCTTCAACAGGATCATGACAGACTTCCACAAACTAAGCAGTGCGACGCCTCCAACAATACAAGAAGCTCACCAAGATGCAGATCCAACAAATGTTTTTCCCTCTCCCCCAGGAACTCAACGCAATGGAGACAATTGCTTCCTAAGGAGAGAGGATTGATCTAGGTGGATAAATTGACAATTTTGACAATTTACTATTTTTAGCAGGTTTTAACTTCCAGAGATATTTTTAGGGCCTAAATGAATTTTTTTCACAACCGAGGTTCACAATGATAGTCGAAGGCATGATTAATACCCCAAAATTAATCTCCTAAATGATACCTTTCCAACGAGCTATCATACGCCTAAAACAGAGATCGTATGCAAAAGTTACGACCACGGAAAGTTGATGTACTAACTTACCCAAACGGGGCCCACATGACTTTTGGCGCTTCATTTCCTAGAGTTAGGTTTTTGGATGTATAGGGTTTTTGGCATTCCTGTTTATTGTAAAAAGGCCTTAAGAGCCTCATTGTAATCATCTTATTGCGAATGCGAGTAGCTGTCACATCTCTTCTTAGAGATAAGCTGCCACCATTCTATCGAGTCTTTCACTCTGTATTTTACAGTCTCTATACATTTATTTCATTAATAGAAATTTTGTATTACGGTATATCTATGTTTATGGTTGCATCTCTAATACATTTCTATTATATTATTGAATATATGTGATATCTCTGTGCATTTCTTTCTTATATCTCCGATCTCATTTCATGCCGAAAATAATCCGGATTAGTGGTATCAGAGGAGGTTGCTCTTGATCGTTTTTTCAGTGCATGTCCCCGACGAGGTCTGAGTATAGCAATTTGGGTCTCAAGATTATATTTCTTGAAGAAAATATCTCTCACACACCCAAGAAACCCTCAATTGTAGAAGAAAATAAAAACGACGAAGCAGACGATCCTATCAATCTGTTTCTTGAGCAAGCTCTCATGTGACAGAGGGACAAAATGATGGATAATTTTTCCCACATCCTTAAACGTCTGTCAATAGAATCAGAAACATATTCATCAAGTGGCCACTTTGGAGGCAACTTGCCTTTCAAGGTACAAATTAATTTTGATATTCCTGTATTTGAAGGATAGATAGATTCAGAAACCCTAGAAAAGTGGTTAAATCTGCTTGATGGTTATTTCTCTGTTCACAAATTTTTCGACAAAGAAAATATCACCTTCACACTCTTTAAAGCTCTCCCTCATGTCAAACATTGGTGGGAAACTTACTGGGAGAAAAGTTCCACAGAAGATTCTGGAATATATGGGGCCGATCCCACTTGATATTTTTTTGTGGATGTGGTAAAGGAACAATGTTACCTTGTTGGCAACTATGAGGACCAATGCATGAGATGGACCACACAACGACAAGAGAGGGGCCAAGAAATTCCGGAGTTCACCAATACCTTCCTTACCTTACGCACCAAGCTGGGTATCAAAGACTCCGAGCGACCTTTGGTTCTGAAATACCGTGGGGCTCTACATAGATACATCCAGACTGAAATGAATTTTTTGGACATCTCATCACTCGGTGTTGCTTATCGATATGCTGTTAAAATTGACCAAAAATTTAAGCACCAGAACAAACAAGAATTCGGGTCTACAAATATGCAACAACCAAAGTGTGACAAAGACGACCCTAACAAACAATCTCCCAAAAACTAGTTCAAGACACAAGAAAAGAAGGGTCACGGGAAGACAAAGAAGGACACTGAAAAATGGTGTGATTTCCACAAAATCCCCTGGCACAACACCGATGTATGTCACTCAAAATAGTCATTGGTGGCCGAGATTAAATACAAGGAGCCAAACCCTGATTAAGAATATAATTTTGAAAATACTGGTAAAGGATAGATCATTGATGCAGACCCCACTGCTATTGTCACGACCACAACAATTCAACTAGAAGAACAAACAGATCCTGAAGAGGGGGAGTGCATTTTTTATTCAAAGATGTGGGTGAAGGGTACCCCGCTGCCTTTTATTGTTTATAGTAAAATCCAGGAAAACCTCATCTTAGCAGAGGTCGTCAAATAGTTGGGATTGTCGACAACACCATACCCACAACCATACAACATTGGGTGGCTTCAGCAAAGATGAGATGTCTGTGTCAACCAATAGTGTCGATTGTCATATGCCATCCAACCATTCAAGCATGAGGTATTATGTGATGTTGTCCCACTGGATGTCTATGATGTTCTCTTGGAACAACGATATATGTGGAGACACCATGCTGTTTATGAGTCTCGACCCCATAGTGTCATTGTTACTTTGGGGGGTCATCTCTACAGAATAATAGAGGTAGTTCCAACTATTGTTCCACCTAAAAAGTGTCACAAGGTAGTATCTCATACTACAAAATTCAGCGTCTTCGCAATCTGTTCAAAAGGGGAACAGAAGGACACTTCAACCACTACAGTCTCTCCCCCTGCAACTTCTATCCAACAGAAGCAGGTCGACAAGGTTGCAACAAAGTGCAAAAGTTCCTTCTTCACACCTTCCTCTCATGTAACTCAACTTGTTGAACAACCTCAACTTCAACAGGTTCATGACATACTTCCACAAACTAAGCAGCGCGACGTCTCCAACAATACAAGCAACTCACCAAGATGCAGATCCAGCAAATGCTTTTCCCTCTCCCCCGAGAACTCAACACAATGGAGACCATTTCTTCCTAAGGAGGGAGGATTGATCTAGGTGGATATCAATGGACACCCAAAATTTTCGACTGGCTCAAAACAATTTTTTGTCAATTTTGTCAATTTACTATTTTTAGCAGGTTGTAACTTCCGGGGCCATTTTGAGGGCCTAAACGAAGTTTTTTCAAGATATAGGTTCTCAATGATATAAAATGGCACTATTGAGTCCCCAAAATTAATCTCCTCGATGATACCTTTCCAACGAGCTATCATATGCCTAAAACGGAGATCGTATGCAAAAGTTATGACCCTAGGAAATTGATGTACTAACTTACCCAAACGAGGCCCACATGACTTTTGGCGCTTTATCTCCTAGGGTTAGGTTTTTGGATGTCTATGGTTTTTGGAATTCCTTTTTATTGTAAAAATTCCTTCAGAGCCTCATTGTAATCATCTTCTTGTGAATGCGAGTCGCTGTCACATCTCTTCTCAAAGATAAGCTGCCACCATTCTATTGAGTCTTTCACTCTATATTTTACAGTCTCTATACATTTATTTCATTAATAGAAATCGTGTATTACTATATATCTGTGTTTATGGTTGCATCTCTGATACATTTATGTTATATTATTGAATATTTGCGATATCTCTATGCATTTCTTTATTATATCTCTGATCTCATTTTGTGCCAAAAATAATCCGTATTAGTGGTATCAGAGTAGGCTACTCTTGATCGTTTTTAACATGCATGTCCCTGACGAGGTCCGAGCATAGAAAGTTGGGTCTCGAGCTTGTCTCTCTTGAAGACAATCGCTCTCACACACCCAAGAAACCCTCAATGGTAGACAAAGAAAAAACGATGGAGCAGACAATCTTATCAATCTGTTGCTTGAGAAATCTCTCACGTGACAGAGGGACAAAAGGATGGAGAATTTTTCCCACATCCTTAAACGCCTGTCGATAGTATCAAACACATCTTCATCAAGCGGCCACTTTGAAGGCACCTCGCCTTTCAAGGTACAAGTTAATTTTGAAATTCTTGTATTTGAAGGACAGATAGATGCAGAAGCCCTAGAAAAATGGTTAAATCTGCTAGAAGGTTATTTCTCTGTTCACAATTTTTTGGACAAAGAAAAGATCACCTTCGCACTCTGTAAATCTCTCCCTCATGTCAAACATTCGTGGGAAACTTACTAGAATATATGGGGCCGATCCCAATTGGGATTTTTTTGTGGATGTGGTAAATGAACAATACTACCCTGTTGGCAACTATGAGGACCAATACATGAGATGGATCACACTGCAGAAAGAGAGGGGCCAAGCAGTTCCGGAGTTGACCAATAAATTCCATACCTTGCGCATCAAGATGGGTATCAAAGACTCCGAGCGAAATTTGGTTTTGAAATACCGTGAGGCTCTACACAGATACATCCAGACATAAATGGTTTTTTTTGACATCTCATCACTCAGTGCTGCTTATCGATATGCTGTTAAAATTGAGCAGAAATTTAAGTACCAGAACAAATGGGAATTCGGGTCTACAAATCTGCAACAACCAAAGTATGACAAAGACGGCTCTAACAAACAATCTCCTGAAAACCATTCCAAGACACAAGTGAAGAAGGGTCACGGGAAGACAAAGAAGGACACCAGAAAATGGTGTGATTTCCACAAACGCCCCTGGCACAACACCAATGAATGTTGCTCAAAACAGTCATTGGTGTCCGATATCAAAGACAAGGAGCCAAACCTTGATTCAAAATTTGGTTCTAAAAATACTTGTAAAAGACAGATCATTGATGCAGACCCCACTGCTTTTGTCATGACCACAACAATTCAACCAGAAGAACCAACTGATCTTGAAGAGGGGGAGCACCTCTTTCATTCACAGTTGTGGGTGAAGGGGACCCCGCTGCATTTTATTGTTGATAGAGGAAGCCAGAAAAACCTCATCTCATTAGAGGTTGTCAAACAGTTGGGATTGTCGACAACACCACACCCGCAACCATACAACATCGAGTGGATTCTGCAAGGACAAGATCTCCGTGTCAGCCAACAGTGTGGATTGTCATATGGCATTCAACCCTTCAAGGATGAGGTATTATGTGGTGTTGCCCCACTAGATGTCTGTGATGTTCTCTTGGTCCAACCATATATGTAGAGACACCATGTTGTTTATGAGTCTCAACCCCGTAGTGTCATTGTTACTTTGGGGGGTCATTTCTATAGAACACTAGAGGTAGTTCCAACTATTGTTTCACTTAAAAGTGTTGCAAGGTAGTATTTCATACTACAAAATTCAGCTTCTTCGCAATATGTTCAAAAGGGGAACAGAAGGACACTGCAACCACTACAGTCTCACCCCCTACACCTTCTATCTAGCAGAAGCAGGTCGACAAGTTTTCAGCAAAGCACAAAGATTCCTTCTGCACACATTCCTCTCATATATCTCAACTTTTTGAACAACCTTATCTTCAACAGGTTCATGAAAGACTTCCACAAACTAAGCAGCACGACGTCTCCAACAATACAAGCAGTTCACCAAGATGCAGATCCAACAAACGCTTTTCCCTCTCCCCCGGAACTCAACACAATGGAGACCATTGCTTCCTACGGAGGGAGGATTGATCCAGGTGGATATCGGTGGCCACCCACCTTTTTCGACTAGCTCAAAACAATTTTCTAGCAATTTTGGCAATTTACTATTTTTAGCAGGTTTTAACTTCCGGGGCCATTTTGAGAGCCTAAATGAATGTTTTTAAAGATCGAGGTTCTCAATGATAATAAAAGGCATTATTTATCCCCAAAAATGAATCTCCTCGAC
The DNA here is from genome assembly GCA_000966675.3 of Picea glauca. Classification (NCBI taxonomy): domain Eukaryota; kingdom Viridiplantae; phylum Streptophyta; class Pinopsida; order Pinales; family Pinaceae; genus Picea; species Picea glauca. Next base: position 625,747 of record JZKD02S2280633.1, on the reverse strand, counting down.
AATACCTTTCCAACGAGCTATCATATGCCTAAAACGGAGATTGTATGCAAAAGTTAAGACCCCGAGAAGTTGATGTACTAACTTACCCAAATGGGGCCCATGTGACTTTTGTCGCTTCATATCCTAGGGTTAGGTTTTTGGATGTCTAGGGTTTTTGGCATTCCTATTTATTGTAAAAATGTCTTCAGAGCTTCATTGTAATCATCTTATTTCAAATGCGAGTAGCCGTCACATCTCTTCTCAGAGATAAGGTGCCACCATTCTATCGAGTCTTTTACTCTATATTTTATAGTCTCTGTACATTTATTTCATTAATAGAAATAATGTATTACTGTATATCTATGTTTATGGTTGCATCTCTGATACATTTCTATTATATTATTGAATATTTGCGATATCTCTGTGCATTGCTTTATTATATCTCTGATCTCATTCCGTGCTGAAAATAATATGGATCACATAATAAGCTTTCCATCCCCCAATAATCCTTTTCTCAATGTTATAATTCCAATTGAGCTTGTGGTGAATATCAATTCCAAGATATTTGTATGAAGTCACTTCCTCAAAGTTGTTTTTTTCATATACAAAGGTATCATAAGGGATCTTATTGGATTTTCTAATCATGACCTTAGTCTTATCAATATTAATACCCATATTGGAGCAAAAATCCTTGAAGATTCTTAGTTAGTTTTCAATATCATGGGGACTCCTTTCCATAATAATGATATCATCAGAATAAAGAAGAATATTGTTGACTATACCAATGAGAGTATGGCTGACACAACCTACTTTTTCCAAACTTTCTTGTAACCTGTCAATGTATATGCCAAAAAGGGTAGGGGACAAGGGGCAACCTTGTTTGACTCTGATATTGTAGTTAATCTCTTTTGACCAACCATCAGTATTTTTAAACTTAGCAATAACATTCTCATACATCCTTATTGTAGCAACCCTCAACTCGAGAGGCACTTTTATCTCTTCCAACCTATTCCAAAGGTTTTTCCTAGGAACCATGTCAAAATCTTTTCTAAAGTCAACAAAACAACAAAAAAGACTGGTTTTAGTATTGAGGAACTCCTCTGCAATGATCCTAAAGGTAACAAGATGGTCAAAAGTTGAATGATATCTCCTAAACCCAGTTTGACCTTTAGCTCTTTTACCGTGACTTTCTAGACAAAAGCTAATGTTCTTTTCCAAACTAATTCCATAAAGCTTGGCTAAAATCGGGGTAATCATAATGGTCATATAATTATAGGGGATGTTTCTATCCCCATTTTTCAAAATAGGAAGAATGAGGCTTTGTGTTGAGGGTTTAGGGAAGCCCTGCTTGACTGCTAAATTGAAGAGCTTGTGTATGTTAGGGATAAGGATTGGCCCTCCGATTTTAAAAATTTCAGTTTGGTAGCCTTCAATGTCCTTATCTTTCCCATTTGTGAGCCATGTGACCCCGAACTCTATGTCATCTAAAGAAAAAACTTATTCATTTGTAGCGAAAATAGGAATGGTGTCCATGGAATTAGGGAACCTGTAAATAATTTTAAGGTAGGAATTCGAGGTCCTTAAGGGAATCCTATTATTTTCTTTAGTATTGCGTTTTAGAATTTGGCTCAAGAACTTCTTAGGATCCAACTTGTATAGTTGTGAAAGTTGATCTTTCCTTAAATTGATATAGTATCATTTTCCCCTTTTAATTAGGGCTTTGTACGTATTGATATTATCGAATTTTAAGGACTCATTAGAAGCATCCCTAATGGATTTCCTATCAATTTTACATTCTTTATCATACAAAGGGCTAGTCATTTTATTATTATATTTATAGAAAGAGAACTTGTTAATAGAAGTGGAAAGGGTAGTCGTAAAATTATGATAGAGTTCTTCAATGTTGTCCTTATAAGTTAGGAGGTTTAATTTACTATTTAAATCCTTTAAGAAAATTTCAACTTTACTTTTGTCAAAGCGCAAATTCCTTTGATTATCAGAATTCTCTTTAATGGTGCTCCTATGCATGGAAAATTTTAGAGTTAGGGTTAAAGGTTTATGATAAGATTCAGGGTCATGGTCATTTAAAAAGTCAAAAGTTGTTATTTGGTTGGAAATGGGGATATCAGATATCACATAATGTAGAATACTACTACCTAGCCCATGAATATAGGTCATCTAGTTGGAGTTTGGCCACTTCATTACTCCATTGCAAATTATTAGGTCTTGAGAGCTACAAAGATTGACCAAATCAATACTAAACAAATTCTCAATTAGGTCTTTAGAGCTTCTTTTGTAGCTATTAGATAAAACAAGGTCCTCATCTAGCCATAAAGGATCATGGTTGGGGTCATTACTTAAAAGAGTAGCTTGCTTAGTTGCAGTCCTAGCATTAAAGTCTCCTAGCAGGAGGATATTACCTTCTATCCAAATGTATTGATTAAGAGGATCAATCTTATGAAGTTGAATGTGAGGAGAAATGCTCTTTCTAATATAACAAGCTATCCCTCCTATCCCTCTACGGTATTTACTAATTAAAATATTACATTATACATTAATGTATTGGTACTTAATTTATACATCACATTAAGGTATTAATTAATTAATTAATACTTTAATTTTATGTATCTATATATTAATACATTAATTAGTAAACAGGTTGTTATTAATTAATTAATAGGATGTTATTAATTATTAATTAATACATTAATAATGTATTAATTAGTGTATTATACTTTTTCAATATATAAATTAATAATGCATTAATTAATTAATATATTTAATAATGTATTAATGTATTTATTAATTAATATATTACATTATTAATGTATCCATCAATTAATACATCCTAGAGGTGTAGGAAAGTCAATGAGGGAGTGTGTTGTTAAGGCACCCTGTGTCACCGGTTCGAAACCTGGCACAAAAAATCCAACCATGTTAAGGGTTGGTGTGGCTCAAGCCGAGTTGGTGTGGCTTAGATTCCCCTCACTCATAGTTTCTTAACTACAGGCTAGTACCACTTGTCAATTAATATGTTACATTACATAAATGTAAATTAATACTTTAATTTATACATTAATAAACCATTAAATTATATACATTAATACATTAATATAAGATAATAATGTATTACATTAGTTCATTATAATTATATATTAGTGTAAAGTAATAATTAGTTAACACATTGATGGTCATCCTCAAGACATGATGTTTAGTGAACTAGCAACAATCACTTTATAAAGGTGAAAAATGGTGCCCATTTTCCTATATCAACCACTTTTATAAAATGGTTGTATTTTAAATTTTAAATTTTATTTTTGGAAAATTTAATATATGGATGCTTTATTAATGTATTTATTAATATTATTTTTAATATATGGATGCTTTATTAAACTATTAAATTAATAATATTTTAATACTTTATTAAGTTTTTCATAATTTATAAATGCATTTATTATTTAACTAATTCTTTATCTTGCTTCCATTGCACCTTTACCTGAGCGACGACTCTTTTTCGAAGTGCTATTTTTCTCTGGTCCAGAATGCGCAGGGGTTCCACCTGGAACTCGCCTTTAGGTTCCACCTGCACCAAGTTCCAATCAATCATATGAGTAGGGTCATGAATATACTTTTTCAACAAGGAGACATGAAATACATTATGAATTCTTAGATTAGCTGGAAGTGCAAGTT
>JZKD02S2280633.1:602194-622068 GCA_000966675.3 Picea glauca | reverse complement strand
CCTTAAATGGAACTTTAACAAAAAAAACAAAACATGATTTAACCCTCAGATATCCGGCACAAGAAATCGGTGCATGAGTAATGTTACTTTTAACAACAGAAAGCTACGAACAGAACCATGACCTCCATGCTTTTATTTAAGAAGCAAGTTAAGAGCCACATGTTTGGAACCCAAGTACCTTTGTCATGATGAGAAGAGGTCGATACCTGCAACATGATTTGGGCATACCTGCATTCGACCATCACAGAAAACATTAGTAAAGTACATAGTAGAACTTTAAATTATAGAACCGAAAGGGTAGATTGATAACCACAACTATGTCGGACTACTTAACTTAGAGGCCAAAACACCGTGCCCTCCAGTTGCCGTGCCTTGTTTTGTAATTGACCCTGGCCGAGGGGAGAATGATTCCTAGAAATTCTGGTGGGTACAATCGCAAAAATCATAGTCCCACCATTAATACATAGAAACCCTTTTTTCAGAATTAAACAATTACTTTGAAAAGATAAAATAGCATTGCGAATTCAAGAGTTAAATCTTTAATTAAAAAACCTTTACGAACAAAAATGAAGAACGTAAGGAATGAAATCATACACATAGTCAATAGAAGTTCTCATGGAAAGTACCCTAACTCAGTCAGAGATAAACTACCGATAGACCACCACCTTACTACAAATAACATGCATCAATCACAGAGGAGAATCAGATACGTTAAGAATCTAGATTGACCTTTTATTTTCCTGCAGCCTTTACATGACGAGGGGATAAAATCTTATGAACTACTTTGAGTTACTCCCAAATATAGTTGCTAGTCATAGGGTAAACAAAAAGGAATGAACTGGAAATAAACCCACGGGACACAAACAGTGGACATGAAGTATGACCTTAGGTTCACAGAGGTAAACAATAGTGACTCTCGGATACAGAGAGAAACCTCTTCTACAGTCGTTACCAAAATAAAAAGGAGAAACTCATAGACTTTGAACATAACTATTGAAAGTAAAGAGGGTATTTAAATTCACGATAAAGGTTACAGGAAGCAAAGTCTTTCTTTGTATCAACCAAATAGTGAACTCTATTTCGATCTTGAGATAGGACAGTTCCCTTAAAAAGAACTTACCAGGTAGTCGGATGTTGCCGTCGACTTCACCAAAGTTTTCCCGCAGAGGTAGCAGCCTTTCCCTGTGGAGGAATGCATAATATAGAAACCTCTCCTTTAGAATAACAAGGGTAGAAGAGAGACCGCCAAAACCTAAGAGGGATGAGTACCACTCTTTACAGCATGGGAGGTACATTCCATGCGCCAGGGAAAAGTTGGCGCACCAGGATTGGGAAGAACAGGTGGGAGTGTCATCGAGACTGATGTTTAAGAGACCGTAATTAATTTTAGGACATAACCTTAACTCCTCCTGACAGGTACATCTATCTCCCTTAATGCCGAGGATGCGAAGTTAATAACAGTAAATCCATGACCGTCCAGTGAAACTGATCGGTCGCAAAACTTTGTTCATTTAAATTATCTTTTCATTACTCTAATAGGAAGAAGAGAGTTAGTTAGTTTAGTTATGCAGAGAATGGTGTGGAATTGGTCGGGGTTCAATTCGTTATAGTGGAGACGAGTTGTAACATAACTAAAATGAAGCCATCAAAGAAAACACATTGAAACCACTCCTAAACCATCATTAATATCCTTAAACCCATTCCTATCATGTACTACATTCAGGATTTGAAGTTTGATGTTGACACAACTAGGTAAGAGTACAAGCATTTAAATCTCGAGGATATAAACTTATGCGCAAAGTCCAAATAGCCCGATTATATTAACAAGGGAATTGAAATTGGAATCCTAGTGTATAGGTAGATATGGGTATTGTATTAAAAACCATATAGTAACATATGAGTTAGAAAAATACTTGTATTTGATGGGAACCTCTCCTAAGTGTTAGGCTAGTATGGTATAAGGTTATGCAAAGAAAAAACAAAATGTAAATACCCATCATACGAGTTGATTTAATGAAGATAAATGGTAAATAATGTACCAAAGTTTTTTTTTTTTTATGATTAATTTGAGGTTCATTACATATGGTATCAGAGAAAAAGTTACAACACTGGGCCTGAATAGGACCACTGTAGTGCTTAGTGTATATCCTATTTTATATAAAAACTAATAAATCTTTTGGTTACAAACATAAAGCCTTTTCTGTTTTGGTGATTAAGTATGGCAGCTCAAGGCAATGCATAAAACAGGATGGAAGAAAATGCACAGCAAAGACCCCCTGGGGATACAAGGCAGAACAATGATGGAAGCTCACCCATAGAAGTTGATGCAGGAGCATCGCCAACACATCAAGTGAGCCAACGCGAAAACAGAGGACAGTTGGACAAGCTAGCACGAATTTTGAAAACACCTTGAAGTTGTTGCGTTATCTTAAATGAGAAATTAAGATGAGACACACTTGTATATGTAAATGGACCTTGAGCGGATGGCTCTCGTCCTTAGTAGATAGCGGCATTTAAAGTAGTTCATGCAGTTAGATAGAATTTAATTCTAGATTAGACAGTTTCTAGAGCGCAAGAGGGAAATGGGATATAGATACCCTCATTGTGCATTTGTATTATTATTAGAGATTGAATTCAGGAAGAGCAAGAGCACGCAGAGAGTTGTGTAAAGAACATCCATGTACTGATATTTGAATTAATAGAAGAGTTTGATTCAAATTCATGGTTTTGTGTTGTTCTTTGTGTATTGATGTTGATATTCTCATGAATGTTTTCTTCTTGTTATACATTTGATTTATATGCTGTGTATATGATTTCATGTTTGAGTTGAAGTCTGAAAGGGTGATGGAATGAGTTTCAATTGTTTCTCTATTTGAGCCAGAGAATTCCTGTAAGGAGTGCAGTTGAAGTGTCCACAAGGAGTGCGTTGACAGAGGGATCAGATAGAGATAGCTTTTGTTCTAATTCATTCCAAAAGTGTAGACAGGCATAGGAGCCGTGCAAGGAGTGCGTAGGCCAAGTGAAGCTTCAGGGTTGCGAACCTGAGCAAAGTATTAAAGGACTGCTGCTGCATATGTGCGCAGAGTAGAAGTATTCAAACACTTAGACGTGGTTGAAAGTTTTCCACAAGGAGTGCGTGCAAGAGGGTTTCTGAGGACTTGAAGCCGTGGGAAAATCTCAGGAGGTATAGAACCTTCGAGTAATCACCAAGAGAAGCATAGGGAGTTGATACCATGAAGTATTTAGGAAGGCTTCATAAGTTTGCGAGCAGGAGGACAAGTCTTCATGGAGGAGTACCTGCTTCATTTTACAAAATTCATCGGGAAAGACAGACGGTCGGTATTCTCCGAGGAGAAATCACGACATCCTGTGAGCTGTCGGATCTTGTAGAGGTGCAAGGGAGATACTCTAGGTATTCCCGAGAGGTTTAAATCTCAGGAGGGGCAGATCCGTTGATCCAAGCCAACCAGGGCCATTGGATCACTCGCAGAATCACTTATCAGGGTTTCGTGAGGGAAGAGTCGAAGAATTGGCAACGGGAACCGTGATATTGTGATATGTGATATCCCAATAGTTAAAGGATAGTGTGGGGCCACAATGGAGTCGGTGAGTGGAGGACAGGTGGCACGAGCTATCAGAGTTTCATGGCGAGAAGGCCCAAAACATTTACATCAGGATTCACGATATTGCGAACCCTGAATTCACGATGAGGTGACAGGACCGTTGAGTAGTCAACTCGCGCGTGCGTCGGAGTTTCAGTGTATCGGGCATCGGGAGTCAGAGAACTGAGTTGTTCAACATCGCGAGTGCCGAATTCATGATAGGGAAAGTCGTAATAGAGGAAAGAGAAGGTCAACGTTGACTGGTCATTGGGTCTCGGGGATTCGAGAGTCCAGTGCTCGACATTTGACATTGCGAAGTCGCGAAGTCCGATCTTCCGAATCCAAAAGGAAGATCCAGTGAAGGTTTACTGTGGGTGCAAAATTCCTGATAGGGAATTAGAAGCGTCTTAGAGTTCTTCGGGCCTCAAAGGAAGGAAAGATCCTATGAGTCGACATGGACCTTCCGACCTGAGGCTTGTGGGGAGGGAATTGGCGTCAAGTGGTATCAGAGCTTAGAAAGACTCTTTTCTTTATGTAGCAGAGAAGGAGAATTCACCATGCTACCCAGGAGAAGGGACGCACAGTCACCCGATCCGGAGGATAGGGAAATGCCGTGACGAAGAGGCAAGCAGATGGCAGATCCAACCATAGAGAGACAAATGCGTGATACCGATCTAGACTCGAAGACATGGAGATAGCGCAAAGACGCACAGCTAGTGCAGGGGATCTGAGTGATTCCGAGAGTGAATTTGAGGCTGAACGAGAAGAAGAAGTTGTAGCCAAAGATGCATCAAACAAGCATTTGATCAGAGCTATTGCAAGGATGGGTGCAAAAGCAAAGATGGACATTCCAGTTTATGAGGGAAACTTGGATGCAGAAGAGCTTCTAGACTGGATTAGATCTCTCGACACATACTTCGACTACGAAGATGTCGAAGAGGACAAGAAGGTTAGGCATGCGATCATGAGATTAAAAGGACATGAAGCCTTGTGGTGGGATGAACTACAAGTGGATAGGCGCTGCCAAGGCAAGCAGAAAATCAAGAGTTGGGACAGGATGATCGCGAAGATGAAGGCAAAATTCATCCCGAGGGACTATCAAATTACTCTGTTCAGGAGAATGCAGAACCTGAGACAGAAGATGATGACAGTGAAATAATACACTGAGTAATTCTACCGACTGAACATTAGAGCAGGTCATTGGGAGAGCGATGATGAAAAATTTGCTAGATATATGAATGGCATGAGATATGATATCCAGGACGAGATGAGCATGGTAACCATCCAAACGATGGAAGATGCTTATCAGATGGATCTGAAAGCAGAAGAAAAGCTGAGCCGAAAATAGAATCAGAGGGGCCAAGGCAGAAGTCATCCCAGAGGCAAGTCAGTTGCCCAGGAAAGAAACCAAAAGCCCAAAGAGGAATAGAAGAAACCTCAGGGTAAAGTTGAGAGAGGTGGGACCTCATAGCGAGGGTAGCCATATTTTGAATAGAGAGGACAACATAATGAGAAGAAAGGAGATTATGTTGACAACAACACTTTTCCTCGTACTAGAGGTAGAGGAAGAGGAAGAGGTGGAGTAATCACATGCTTCACATGTGGAAAGAATGGGCACAAGTCTTATGAGTGTCCAGAGAAAAAGAAAGAAATTGGAGAATCTCACATCGCCGAAGCAAAACGGAGGGATGTTGAGGCCGAAGACACAGAAGGCAGAAGATCGTTGATGATGCGAAAAGTCTTTTTGATACCTGAGAAGGAGGTGGAAAGTTCAGTCCAAAGGACCAGACTTTTTAGGACTGTTTGCAAGACCAAGGACAGGGTATGCAAGGTCATTGTGGATAACGGTAGCATGGATAATCTCATTTCAACCGAGATGGTAGAAAAGCTGGAGCTGGAAACGACTGATCATCCCAGCCCATACAGAGTTTCGTGGCTACAAAAAGGACACCAAGTAACTGTCACAAAACAATGTTTAGTTGAATTCAAAATAAGAGGATATAATGATAAAATCTTGTGTGATGTCATTCCTATGGATGATTGTCATCTATTGCTGGGTAGACCATGGCAATATGACATAAATGTGATTCATGATGGATGGATGAACACATACACCCTATAGAAGAATGGGAGGACACACATGTTGCTTCCGATAAAGGATAAGGAGGTGAAGCCGAAAGTAAGCAACACATTACTTCTCATGAGTGGCAAGGAACTTCTTACAGAGGTTAAGAAGAAGGAGGATCCACAGTTCATTGTGGTCAGAAAACCAAAGATTGTTCTGACTAGCACAAGAGTGGATGATTTACCAGAGGAAGTTCAGGAACTGCTGGAAGAGTTCGTTGACATCATAGTGGATGAACTACCTCGTTCATTGCCACCGATCAGGAGTGTGAGTCATCATATTGATCTCATACTAGGAGCTAGTTTTCCAAACAAAGCCGCGTACAGATTGACGCCGCAGGAGAATGAAGAAGTTAAGAGGCAAGTCCAGGATTTGTTGGACAAAGGTTTGGTCAGGGAAAGCTTGAGTCCATTTACTGTTCCAACAGTACTCAGTCCGAAGAAAGTCGGAGGCGGGAGGATGTGTACCGACTCAAGGGAAATTAACAAGATAACCATCAAGTACAGATTCCCATTACCGAGAATGGATGATTTGATGGATTTCTTAAGTGGAGCAAAATTCTTTTCAAAGATTGATTTGAAAAGCGGTTACCATCAGATTCGTATGAGAGAAGGTGACGAATGGAAGACAACATTCAAAACCAATGAAGGGTTGTATGAATGGCTTGTTATGCCATTTGGCTTAACAAATGCGCCAAGTAACTTCATGAGGTTGATGAATGAAGTCCTGAGGGAGTTCATCGGGAAATTTTTCATCGTGTATTTGGATGACATACTGGTTTTTAGTAAAACAACAGTGGAGCATCTGAAGCATTTGGCTACAGTGATGCAGAGATTGCAGCAGGAGAAGTTGTTGATAAATATGAAGAAGTCCTCATTCATGAAGACATAGCTCATTTACTTGGGTTTTGTTATTTCGGCGAATGAGTTGAGGATGGAATCAAATAAGGTGGAGGTAATAAAAAATTGGCCATCACCAAGGAACATATTTGAGGTGAGAAGTTTTCATGGATTAGCTAGTTTCTACCGAAAGTTCATCAGGAATTTCAGTGGAATTAGCGCAAGGATGATGGACACAGTGAAGAAAAGACATAAATCTTTTCACTGGACTTAAAAGGCCGAAAAGAGTTTCAACCTATTGAAGAGGAAGATTATAGAACAACCAGTTTTGGTGTTGCCGGATTTCCGAAAGACATTTCAGGTGAAATGCGATGGAAGTGGATTTGCAATCAGAGCAGTCTTAAGTCAAGAAGACAGGCCAATAGCGTACTTCAACGAGAAGCTGAATGAGGCGAAATTGAAGTACTCCACATATGATAAGGAGTTTTATGCTTTCATACAGGCATTGAAAAAGTGGAGGCATTACTTGATCCCGAAAGAATTTTTTTTGTACAGTGATAATCATGCATTGCAGTTTGTGACTCAACATGAGAAGTTGAATCAGAAACATGTTAAATGGGTTGAGTATATTCAGAACTTCACATTTGTGATAAAACATATTTCTGGTACTGCTAACAAAGTTGTTGATGCTTTGAGCAGGAAGTGTTTGCTGTTGCAGGAGTTCAAAGTCAAAACGCTGGGTTTTGATGATGTTAGAGACATGTACAAACATGATCCAGATTTCAAGGAAGCATATGAAACAACTGAGAATCCATTTCTCAGATATAGAAGCCAGTGGGCCGAGTATATGATTTAGGAAGGATTGTTGTTTAAGGGAAATCAACTGTGTATTCCGAAATGCTCCATGAGGGAGAACTTGCTGAAGGAGAAACACAGCGGAGGATTGGTCGAACATTTCGGTCATGATAAAACGTTCGAAAATCTGAATGAGTCATATTTTTGGTCGGGAATGCGAGTGGATGTCAAGAGATTTGTAGACAGATGCAAAATTTGTCAGCATTCGAAGGGAAGAAAGAAGAATGTAGGGTTTTATCAACCATTACACATACCAGAGAGGCCGTGGGATGCAATTAGCATGGATTTTGTATTTGGGTTGCCAAGAACACAAAGAGGTTATGATTCAATCTTTATGGTGGTGTATAGATTTTCCAAAATGGCACACTTCATTCCATGTCAGAAGACCAACGATGCAACTCACATCGCAAACCTGTTTTTCAAAGAGGTCATTCGACTTCATGGGTTGCCGAGAAGTATAGTTTCGGATCGGGACACCAATTTCATAGGGAATTTTTGGAGGACCTTATGGAAGAAGCTGGGAACTAATTTGGCATTTAGTTCAGCTTATCATCCTCAGACGGATGGATAGACAGAAGTGGTAAACAAAAGTCTAGAAGATTTGCTAAGAAGCTTGGTGATAGAGCACCATAGCAGTTAGGACAATATATTGCCACAGGCAAAGTTTGCATATAATGACTCAGTGAACAAAAGTACAGGACATAGTCCATTTCAGATTGTTTATGGCATATAGCCGAGAGGAATTTCTGAACTGAGGGATTCAGCGCAGACTGCGACTAAGAGTGATAGTGCAAAAGAGTTCGCTGAAGCGATGAAAGAACTTCACAACCAGGTGAAGGAGCGACTGCTGAAATCAAGCCAAGAATATAAATGCAGAGTCGATCATCATAGAAGACAACTTCAATTTGAAGTTGGTGATCTGGTTCTGGCACACTTGAGAAAGGAAAGGTTCCCAACAGGAACATACAATAAGTTGAAGATGAAGAAAATCAGACCATGCAAGGTCTTGAGAAAATTTGGGGCAAATGATTTTGAAATTGAATTACCCGATGGGATCGGAATTTCTCCGATATTCAATATCTCTGATTTGTACCCATATAAGGCTGGAGAAACATAGATTGGAGATGAGCAGCGAGTAATCCAGTGGACAAAGCAGATGCCAGTTGCATAGAAGCCGCAGATGGAGCGCATACTGGATAAACGAGTGGGTAAGAGGACCAGGAGGAAAGAATATTTTGAATATTTGGTCAAATGGAAAGACCATCTAGTTGAAGATGCCAGTTGGGAGACTGAAGCAGAGATATAGAATCATGGACAGACCATGCAGGAGCTCATGGATAGGAGCCCATGAAAAGTTTCAAGCGAGGGAGTATGATGCAGGAGCATCGCCAACACATCAAGCGAGCCAGCGTGGAAACGGAGGACAACTGGACAAGCTAGCACGAATTTTGAAAACACCTTGAAGTTGTTGCACGATATTAAATGAGAAATTAAGATGAGACGCACTTGTATATGTAAATGGACCTTGAGAGGATGGCTCTTGTCCTTAGATGGAGAGTCCAGGATAGGAGAAGAAGCAGAGGCATGGCTGTTGGACATCAAAAAGTACTTCCAAATCTATAACTATTCCAGCAACATGAAGGTTAGGATGGCCATCTAAAATCTGAAAGGGAAGGCCAGTATTTGGTGGCAAGATCTGAAATTGGCCAAGGGCCTAAAGGAGAAACAGTTGGAATGGTCTAACTTTAAGAAGTATTTCAAGAAACAATACCTTTCTAAAAATTATTATGAAAGGAAGACGAAAAATGTTTACGAGTTACGACTCGGACATATGACAATGGAGGACCTTATAAATAAATTTCTGGAACTATTAAGGTTTGTACCGTACATTCGAGAGGACAAGGTAAAAATACAACGATTCTTAAGCTTCTTACCACAGTCCTATAGGGATAGGATTGAGTTTGATAACCCCATCCTTGAGTGAAGTATTCAAGAAAGCATGAATGTGCTATGATCAGTATAAGCACCGGGTGGAGTTTCCCAAATACTGGAAGGATAAGAAGCAAGATCGAATGAACCAGCGGAAGAAGGGATACAATCCAACTCCTCATCGGAATAATGTAAAAAGTTTCCTGAGAAAATATTCTCACTTAAACCACCCGAATACGTTGAGCAGTGGTAAACCGATAAAACTGGGAATGAAGAAGTTTGGGGACAACTCTCGCAAGCCACTAAAGTGTTGGGAATGTGGAGAGCCTCATCTAAGGAGGAACTGTCCACATTTGATTTTAGCAAACAAAACTTCCATTCATAATCTGCAAGAAGCCTTGACAGTGGGAGACGTGGGCAGGAGCCTACATCGGATAAATGCAACGATTGATGGCCGACAAGTTGATCACCAGTCCTCGGTGGTAGAATTTGAAGGTAAAATCCATGACACTCGAATTTCTGTTTTAATTTACCTCGGAGCAACATTAAGTTATATTACTCCGAAGGTAGTAGAGTCAAATAAACTTAAGAGACCGAAGCACGCAAAATCATGGCTTGTGCAACTAGCGACAGGTACTAAAAGGAAAGTAATTGACTATATTTTGGATTTTGAGTTCAGCTTAGATGGTCAAACTATAAGGACTGATCTAAACATCCTACCACTAGGATCTTACAATATGATTATTGGAATGGATTGGTTGGAACGACAGAAAGCAATATTAAATTGTTATACAAAGATACTTAGCTATAAAGATGATTCTGGCACTACTAGGACAACCCAAGGTATACCAAAACCAGTATCAGTCAGAGAAATTTCAGCGATGCAACTAAAGAAATGTATGAGAAAGGGATGTCAAGTTTATGCCATCCAAGTGACGAATCTAGCAGAAAAAGAAGATAAGCCAAAGTTGGAAGACTGTGTTGTTCTATGTGATTTCAGAGACATGTTTGTGGATGAGATACCAGAATTACCCCCCAGAAGGGAAATAGACTTCTCCATAGACCTACTACTCGGTTCAACCCCCATATCAAAAGCGTTGTACTGAATGAGTCTACCAGAACTGACAGAACTAAAAATACAATTACAGGAATTGTTGGACAGAGAGTATATCTGACCGAGTGTCTCACCTTGGGGGGCACCAGTCCTCTTTGTGAAAAAGAAAGACGGTACCCTAAGACTATGTATCGATTATAGACAACTGAACAAAATGACTATTAAGAATAAATACCCCTTACCAAGGATAAATGATTTGTTCGATCAAGTAGGAGGGGCCAAGATCTTTTCAAAATTGGATTTACGATCCGGTTATCATCAAGTTTGGATAAAAGATGAGGACATAAATAAAATATCTTTTCGGACAAGATATGGACACTACAAGTTTGTAGTAATACCTGTCGGACTCACTAACGCCCCAACCATGTTTATGTGCCTATTGAACATTATTTTCAGTGAGTACTTGGACAAGTTCATGGTAGTATTTATCGACGATATCCTGGTCTATTCAAAGACAGCGGAGGAACATGAGGAACACTTAAGAATAGTTCTGCAAACGTTAAGGAAGCACAAATTGTATGCCAAATTAGACAAGTGTGACTTCTATAAAAAATAAATACAATATCTTAGACATGTAATTTTAGCAGAGGGCATTGCCATAGACTCGGAAAAGACAAAAGCCATTATGGAATGACCGGTACCTAAAGATGTAGTGGATATATGGTCGTTCATGGGAATCACCAGATATTACAGCAGGTTTATAGAAGGGTTTTCCAAGATAGACTACCCTATCACATCATTACAAAAGAAAGGAATCAGGTTTAACTGGTCAGAGAAGTGTCAAGACAGCTTCAACAAACTAAAGGAATTATTGACAACGACACCCATATTGAAAGTAACAGACCTAGATAAAGACTTCACCATATGTGTTGATGCAGGTAAATAAGGGCTAGGTGGTGTCCTAACTCAGTAAGGACACGTTATTTGTTATGAGTCCCGAAAATTAAAAGAACACGAGCGAAATTATGTCACTCATGAATTTGAATTGGTAGCAGTAATACACGCCTTAAAGATGTGGCGACACTACATAATGGGTAGAAAATTCCTATTATTAATGGACAATAGCGGGGTGAAATATTTGTTTAACCAACCAGATCTTAACGCAAGACAAGCAAGGTGGTTAGCCTTCTTGAGCGAATTCGACTTCGAGGTCAGACATATCAAGGGCAAGGAAAATAAAGTAGAAGACACTTTAAGAAGAAGAGTCCATGGGTTATTTGAGATGAATATCAGCAGGACAGAAAGTGATCTGGAACAAACAATAAGGATGACATGTATTAATGATGAAAACTATACTAAAATAATGGTAGAATTACCGAACAGTACCATGAACTCAGATAAACCAGATCTAAGTATTGACAAGAAGTTACTGCTATGATTTAAAAAACAGACTTTACATACCATATTCAACAGAGTTAAAATTAACAGTCTTGGATGAAGTGCATAAGAAACTGTATTCTGGCCACCCAGGTTACCAGAAAACGATAACAACACTTAGGAAACTATTTTATTGGCCTAATATGAAGGGAGAAACAACAGAATACTTGGCCAGGTGCCAAGATTTTCAGTAGGTTAAGGCCGAGCACCAGCATCCAACTGACCTATTACAATCATTACCAGTACTAGAATGGAAATGGGAGGCTATATCACTTGACTTTATAATAGGTTTTCCTAAAAATCAGAAACAAAATAATTCTATCATGGTTTTAATTGATAAACTCAGTAAGTCTGCACACTTTATTCTTGTAATGTCTACTTTTAAAGCTATAAACATTGTTGAAATATTCATGAAAGAAATTTTTAGACTGCATGGTATTCCTAAAATGGTGATTTCACATAGAGATGTAAAAATCACATTTGCCTTTTGGAAGAAATTGTTTGCAGGGATAAATACCAATTTGAATTTCAGTATGAGTTATCATCCCCAAACGGATGGTCAAACTGAAAGGACAAACCAAATCATAGAGGATATGCTCCGCATGTACGTAAGAACAAAACCGAACAAGTGGGATGACTATATACACTTGGTAGAATTTGCATATAACAATGGTTATCGAACTTCAGCAAAGTTGATCCCTTTCTAAGTACTGTACGGAAGAAAGTGTACGATTCCAATTAGCTGGTATAACCTAGCTGATAGACTCATGGTTGGACCATAGATGCTCTAAGAAATGGAGAACATGGTAAGAAAGGTACAACAAAACTTGAAGGAAGCACATGACAGGCAGAAGAGCTATGCAGATCAGAAAAGAAGACACTTAGAGTTTCAAGTGGGAGACCATGTGTACTTGAATGTCAAAGCCCAAAAAATCTCATTGAAGTTAGGAAACTGTGCCCTTCGAGATACTAGCTCGAATTGGACCTGTAGCATATCAACTTGCACTGCCAACCAATCTAAGAATTCATAATGTATTTCATGTTTCTTTGTTGAAAAAGTATGTTCACGACTCTACTCATATGGTTGATTGGAACTTGGTACAGGTGGAACCCAAAGGCGAGTTCCAGGTGGAACCCCTACACATTCTGGACCGGAGAGAAATAACACTTCGAAACAGAGCCATCGCTCAGGTAAAGGTGCAATGGAAGCACTTTAGTCGTGAGGAGGCCACTTGGGAATTGGAGGGATATTTGCGGAAACATCATCCAATCTTATTCCAGGAAAGGAATGAACACCGAGGAAAGTGTTTTATTGAAGGGGGAAAGGATGTGACATCCCCCAAAATAAAATATTTTGAAAATTTAATATGCTGGAAATTTATTCCGTTTTTAGTAAATTTGAATTTGAAAAATTTTTGCCATTTATGGCAATTCCGAATTTCGAATTTGTTAATTCTAATAAATTATTATGACTGTTGGGAAGAGATCTGATTTGACCCAACTAACTATTAGACAATGACACTTGTTTAAAAACATAATATTTTATATTGATTGCAGGAGGAAAAATGGAACAACCATGTTAAAAGTAGCTGACCATGACTCCATCAGTGGGGAACATGTTGGAACTACCCCTAGGCTGATTTTTACAAGTAGAAAATTAGTGATTCGACCATTGGCATCCGCTGAAAATCAGGGATTTAGGAAGCTGCGAAAATTCCCAAGCGAGGGAAAAAAATACCTAGGCAATTAATAAATAAGCATATGTGAGGAGGTAGGACGCTACCAAGTATGCTGGGAAAGAGACTGTTGATTTTTTGTCCTTGTTGTTATGAACACTGAATGAGTGTGAGGCAAGGGGGAGCTATTGAATTGAAGGACATTGCTGCAGAGGGTTTTCCAAGTTCGCCCTCATGGACTCATGGTCAAGCTAGGGAGTGAACCATGCAAGTGATCTTGGCTACTCGGTTCTATGGTTGGGAGGAACGTGGTTGTTCCCTTTGTTTTTTCCACGAGTTTAGTTCATATATTCTACTCTAATCCTTATCTGTCTGAATGATTTTATATCTGATGTACTGTGCATGTTAAATATGAACTGAAATGGTTTCTAGTATTTGTTTTAATGATCGTATAATTGCTGTAAGTCTTTTACTGTATCTAAATTTCAGTATTTCTACCTCTGTGGGATGAATTGGTTATTGATATAGTGGAATCCTTAAAGTTGGTATGCATTCAATAACCTAGACAAAGGTTGTTCGATCACATGAAATATACAGTCCACTTTACTATCGATTAGTTTACATATCATTCATGAATCATCCCCTAGTAACCTCTAATATGGATTTAGAACCTGTATGTAAATATAAAATATATGATATCCTCATAGAATTCAACAAATAGACTATAGGATTTAATTATGGAAATCTTTCCTGAAATTAAACTTTAAGTAGAATCGAATATGTATCAATGAACGAACAGATCTATTACAAGCATATATATTTCATTATGTAATTTTTAATTCCTAAAACAAAATCACATATATAGTCGAACTTGGATAGAACTAGAGTAATGAAGCATATGGGACTGAACATAATCAAAGGAGCAAGACTACCCTAAACTTAACGATATATTCATGCTAGGATCATACTACAGAAAAACGAATAAATGATTTCGCTAATACATTATCAACGTATGACACATCTTACATATGTCGTACATAGAGAGAAACAAAGAATATTATGGCTGTAGAATTACCATTTAGGATATCTATTAAATTTGCTTCACATTTTACATAAATCTATTTTAATAAATTACATAGTAATGCAATCTATTCTGAAGATACAACCGATCGAAAAACAAGAATCTACAATATGCAAAGACTTGGAGATGTGAGACCCCACCTCTGAACGATCCCCGTTGGGGTAAATTCCAAATAAGAATTGCGTTAACAAGAGACTAATCATACAAACATTAATATAGTCAAGAAATGATGGCTATTATAATTGTTTTAAAGATTTTTGAATACCTTAAATTACAGAAGTAATGTACAGAATGATGAGGATAAGCTATTTCCAAATAAAAATAATATTCCTCCATTACTAAGCTTAACATATTTAAGAGTTTTCCCAACAGCAAACTTAGACCTGTTTTCCCCAAATTTTAGCATTAGAATATCAGTCATTTTCCTACATCATGATCGACTGTATATATCTCCTTAAATGGAAATTTAACCAAAAAAAAAAATAGGATTTAACCCTCAGATATCCGGCACAGGAAATCGGTGCATGCGTAATGTTACTTTTAACAATAGAAAGCTACGAACAAAATCATGACCTCCATGCTTTGATTTAAGAAGCAAATTGAGAGCCACATTTTTGGAACCCGAGTACCTTTGTCATGATGAGCAGAGGCCGGTACCTGCGCCGTGAAGTGGGAATACCTCAATTCGACCATCACAGAAAACATTAGTAAAGTACAGAGTAGAACTTTAAATTATAGAACCGAAAGGGTAGATTGATAACCAGATCTATGCAGGACTACTTAACTTAGAGGCCGAAACACCGCTCCCTTCAGTTGTCATGCCTTGTTTTGTAATCGACCCTGGCCGAGGGGAGAATGGTTCCTGGAACTTCTGGTGGGTAGCCTCACAACAAGCAGAGTCACACCATTAATACAGAGAAACCCTTTTTGTAGAATTAAACAATTACTTTGAAAAGATAAAATAGCATTTTGAATTCAAGAGTTAAATCTTTAATTAAAAACCCTTTACTAACAAAAATGAAGACCGTAAGGAACAACATCATACACATAGTCAATATAAGTTCTCATGGAAAGTACCCTAACTCAGTAAGAGATAAACTACCGGTAGACTACCACCTTACTAGAAATAACATGAATCAGTGAGAGAGGAGAAACAAAAACGTTAAGAATCCATATTGACCTTTTATTTTCCTGGAGCCTTTACACGACAAGGGGATAAACTATTCTGAACTACTCTGAGTTACTCCCAAATACAATTGCTAGTCATAGGGTAAACAAAAAGGAATGAACCAGAAATAAAACCACAGGACACAAACAATGTATGTGAAGTATGACCTTAGGTTCACAGAGGTAAAGAATAGTGACTCTCGGATACAGCAAGAAACCTCTTCTACAGTCGTTACCAAAATAAAAAGGAGAAATGTGTAGACTCTGAACATAACTATCAGAAGTAAAGACGGTCTTTAAATTCACGATAAAGGTTACATGAAGCAAATTCTTTCTTTGTATCAACCAAACAGTGAACTCTGTTTCCAGCTTGAGATATGACAGTTCTCTTAAAAAGAACTTACCAGGTAGTCAGATGTTGCCGTTGACTTCACCAAAGTTTTCTCGCAGAGGCAACAACCTTTCCCTATGGAGGAATGCATAATACAGAACCCTCTCCTTCAAAGTCACAAGGGAATAAGAGAGACCACCAAAACCTAAGAGAGACGAGTACCACTCTTTACAGCATGGGAGGTTCATTCCATGCGCTAGGGAAAAATTGGCGCACCAGGATTGGGAACAATAGGTGGGAGTGTCATCGGACTGATGTTTAAGAGACCCTAATTAATTTCAGGACATAACCTTAACTCCTCCTGATAGGTACATCTATCTCCCTTAATTCTGAGGATGCGAAGTTAATAACAGTAAATCCATGACCGTCCAGTGGAACTGATCGATCACAAAACTTTGGTCATTGAATTTATCTTTTCGTTACTCCAACAGGAAGAGGAAGGTTAGTTAGTTTAGTTATGCAGAGAATGGTGCATAATTGGTTGGGGTTCAATTCGTTATGGTGGAGACAAATTGTAACATAACTAAAATGAAGCCATCAAAGAAAACACATTGAAACCACTCCTAAACCATCATTAATATCCTTAAACCCATTCCTGTCACGTACTACATTCAATATTTGAAGTCCGATGTTGAAACAACGAGGTAAGAGTACAAGCATTTAACTCTCAGGGATATAAACTTATGTGCAAAGTACAAATAGCCCGATTCTATTAACAAGGGAACTGAAATTCGAATCCTAGTGTACACGTAGATATGTGTATTGTATTAAAAACCATATAGTAACATATGAGTTAGAAAAATACTTGTATTCGATGGGAACGTCTCCTAAGTGTTAGGATAGTATGGTATAAGGTTATGCAAAGCAAAAACAAAATGTAAATACCCATCATACGAGTTGATTTAACGAGGATAAATGGTAAATAATGTACCAATTTTTTTTTTTTTTTTTATGATAAATTTGAGGTTCATTACATAGAGGAATTTTAGTCCTATAAACAATTTAACCCTCACCCCTATGTATGGTCCCTTACTTGAATACGAACATTTTACTTTTATAAAAGGATAAACTCAAGGGTTAAGGGTCATAACTTGTAAGCATTTAAAGGTACTTAACTTTCGACTCACTCTAATCCTAATTGAACCTCCGAGTAGTCCAATTGAAGGGCTAACGAACTAAATCATCTTAACTGAACAATGAGCGAGTTGTGATAGTGCATTAAATCAACAAGAAGTCTGAGGGTTTTTCTGTCAGTCAGACTTAATAACCCTCTGTCCAGTCTATTAATGGAGGCCCTGGGAGTTGGCATTCCGAGGCCACCACTCACCTTGTATTCAATACACTTATGCCACCTCTGTTATGTCACATGGTCTGATAGCGCCTTCATACTCCTACTATCAGTATGTGTAGTAATGGTTAATACTCCATTGGGGTTCTCCCTCCTAGAGTTTAGGGTTTTGTTTCTTCCTTACGCATTACTCCTCTGCGATGATAGTCGGCACTATGGAGTTTTTCCCCTAGTGAGATATGCAGGAGATACCCATCTTCATGGTAAGTTACGATACTCTCATCATTGTTTGTGATGAGTATGAAAAGTCGAGAGGGATTTTGATCATTCCAGTATTTGTTATTTCTTACGGATTCTTTGTAAACAATGTCTTTCCTTCAAAGATTTGGCTCTATGGAAAGTCTCCTTTAGTCATGGGGAAATTTGCAATTTTAGTATACTGGACTGCTCCTTAAGATTTAGGTTTTTAAACACGTAGTTATGAGAAAGAGAGGATTATTATTATTGTCTGGGGTTTGGACTTTCCCTTGGAATTTCCTATGCTACCCCAAGTGTAAACGTCCGGGTATACGTACCGATTCTATAATTTAAAGTAGGATACCCCGACTGTAAATTCTTTAGAATGCTTCTTGTGTATTACCTGTTCGGAGCTTCTTACTTTTTAAGTTGTCTATGTTTTATTTCCATTCGGATATATCTTAGAATTTCGTATCTCATGTAGTGTCGCATGTTAAGTTCCTGTCTGGAGTACTAATCAAAACTTTATAGCCCTTAAAACGCTTTCGTAAGTCCCTAACAGGTTCTAGAGCTTCATTGTGTATTCGTTTTTCTTTTGGGTCAAAGTTATAGAAATTTATAGTACTCATGGAGACATCTGTGCTTGTTTCGTATGAAGGTCTATGAGGTTGAAGCATTCTTATAGATATTTCTTGGTTGAAGAATTAATTTTCTTTAATATTGAAACTATCATTCTTATTCTTTAAAGGATTGGGAACCGAGATCTAATGATGGGGCTCTGTGTTTACAAGGGTACCCATCAGAAATCCCTGGACCATCCTCCCCTCGACCTCAGATGTTTATAAGACCAAATACAACAGAGGAAAAGAATCCAGTTCTACCACTGTGAGTTGAGTACCACATTTCATTAAACTCTTCCTATCATTCTTTATTCTATTAAATGTTCTGTCCATTCTACTTTTATTATACAATACTAATGTAACTTGAAAAAAATTCCTTGCAGGGACTTCGACCGTGCATAGATTCGGGCATAGACTCCTGGTCAAAAGCTCAAAAGGTATTCGGGTTTTAATTTGTTACTCTTAAAGAGTACCCTAGGTGTTTTTCTTCCTTTTTTCTGATATAATTTTAAGCCAGAAGGGTGAGCGTCATGAAGAGCAGAGTCTATTCAAGGGATAGCTTGGCCCTGTATCTCTATATTTTAAGTTCAACGGTCATAAGGTATTTTTACCTTATTAATGTATATCTGGATGAATTTGCATGTGGTTAACTTTTATATGTTGAGTATTCGATTTTAGGGCAATACGGACAGTGACCTCTGTCGAGCAATTTGGTCTCTTAATGAACAATTCTAGAAAAAGATATCAACATAATTCTAAGGATAGTTATTCCATATTGATTTTTCTTCTTGGATCTTATGGAAACAAATTTCATCGATTTTCTAGTTTTAATCCTGTACCCTTTACTCTTTCACATTGTGTTCCGATTTGTATTTTATTGTCTATTATATTTACAGTCCGAATTACAATCATGCAATGTAAGGAAATGAACTTATGTTTTCTTTTAGGGGATTTATATATGGACCAAAAACAAACTCCTTGAAAAGGAGAAAAACCTGAATATCAGACCTTTGTATAGATCTGAACATATATATCGATATTCTATGTATGGATATGTTACTCTATATGATTGTTCAATACTGTATGCTTATATTGATATTCTAAACTTGCCTCAGCCTACTTCGATAAATGGTGAGGACTATGACTCTGTATAATTATTCATATTAGGTTATGATGTATAGATAACCTCTGTTTTGTACTTATATATACAAACAAAATTTTATACAGTCCGAACTAGATCTAGAAGGAATTCCGTTTTAAATGCAATAAGTCTATACATACTATTTTCTTCACTGTTTATGTATCCAAGTATTAAAACTGTAGCAGCAATATTTGCGGTATAACTGCGTACCTCCATAATTGACTTTATGTAGTAAGTACGATGAGATTATCCAAAAATTATTCAATGGTACAGTCAGGATGATATATAATCTATGGTAGTGCTTTGTCAGAGGAAAGTGTATAGGTATATTCAATTATTTCCATATAGTTCCTGCTATTCTGTAACTCCCTTATTATCATAGTTGATTTCTGGTTGGAATAATTTGTTTGTCTGTATACTATGTCAACATAT
>JZKD02S2280633.1:576445-593115 GCA_000966675.3 Picea glauca | reverse complement strand
TTTTTTTTATATATATTTTATAAAAAATCTTTGAAAAATATGATTTATAGTTTAGGGATGTTAATTTTCAAATAAATATTAAAAATCATATTTAAAAACATAAATTCCAAATGAAATAAATATAAATTATTTTAAAAAATTAAATATTTGAAATATTTTTTTTTTTTTTTTAAGTTTTAAAAATCCTCATAAATTTATATATATGATGGTAGGAAAATGTTTTTAAAATAACTTACAAATTCGGTCTTATAAATTGGTAGGAAAATGTTTTAAAAATAAGTTACAAATTAAGTTTTATATGTGTTTTTGTTATTCTCTTTTTTTAATAGATAAGAATAATTTTTTTAATAGATAAGAATAAATGTCAACTAGAATATGTTATGTTTTCTATGAGAAATAGTATGTTATAATTATTATGTTTTTTTTAATGAATAAGAATAAATGTAAAAGTAAAGATTAGAAAACCCAACTTAAATTTGTTTTTATTTTTATATTGAAGTTTTCTTCAAAATTCTAAGTAACAACAATATACTCAATTCCACAATCACTAGAGCTGGGCTTAATTGAAAATTATACTTTATACTTATAATGACAATGCAAATATTAATCATCTAACCATTTTTTATATTTGATCATACAAGTTATAATGAAAATTGTAATACAATAAATAATTATTTGTCTTTTACTTATTTTGTATGGAAATTTGATAGTGTAAAATGAAAATTATTTAAAATTATACTGAATTTTGATAAAAAAAAAAGTTGGGTATTCATTATATGAGTAGATTAAAGGTCACTTTCAAAAGCCAAAAATACTTGTTTGATTCTTTAATTCTAAATTTTTTCTATTTTATGAAAAAGATTGAAAAAAATAGCTTCTTTTTTTTTTATATTTTTTTTTGTAAATTTAATAAGAAATTTGTTAAAAACTATAATTTCATATAATTGAAAATTTTTTATTCTAAATTTTTATTTTTAAAGATTTCCATTTATTTAAAAATCATTTAAATCACTAAAATTTAGATCTGATATTATATATCCCACCATATAAAGCATTACATCTTCTTTTGGAGGTGCATATTGATAACTCTTTTATTATATATTTAAAAAATGATTTTATGTCTATTCAAAATTTTACAATAATTTAAAATATATAATATGAGTTTAGTCTAAATATTTTATTTTATTTTTGGATCATTCCTCAATGTAATTATTGACCAAATCACAATTTTACATTGCTTAAATTAAGTTTTTAAATACATAAATTGATTAACACTCTTAAAACTTCAATAATACTAAAAAAAAAAAAAATTAATAATAATGTAAAACACTAAAATATATAATTTTAAAAATTTATAATCATATTTTGAGTTTATTATTTTGAAAAAAAAAACTAATTAAAAACTATCACCAAAAAAACAAAAATATAAAAACTAATTTTATAAAATAATATGATCAGAATTTCAATGAATCAAACCCCTGTTCTCATACATATCTTAAACAAAATTTCTCCATTGACAACGATAATGTATTTTATTACGTGTATTTTATTGGCTTAATGACATGTATTTTATTACCCTGCTCTAAGGTAATGCTAACATAAATGCATAAATGTTCATCCAAATTAAGATGGATCGACAAATCTGACACTGTTAATTATATCTGAGTAAAACTCATAAATCATAAATGTACCGTACATGTTAACTTTAATGAGAGCTTTGTTATGAGAGCTTTGTTGTGCCTAACTAAGGAGCAATTCTTTTTTCACTATGTTATTTTTTACAGTTTTTAAATTTTAGGTTAATCCAAAATTTTAATATATTTTTTGAGTATTTGAGTTGGTTTAAAATGGGAAAGAAAAGTAAGATTTTGAAATGTATAGAATTTTGATCCATGAGAAATTTAAACTACACCAGAAAATCTGACTAGATGCAAACCCATTTTTTTACTTGAAAAACTTATCTGCTTACTCCTAAATTAACTTACTTCCTTGTTGTATATCTATATGTCATATATATTTCTATCACATTGGCCATTATGCTCAGCAAACAAAATCTAGAGCATTTCTTAAAATTGATTTGGATAATATATCATTCTTTTCTATCACATTGTCCATTATGCTCAGCAAACAAAATCTAGAACATTTCTTAAAATTGATTTGGATAATATATCATTCTTGGTGGTTGGCCTGAAATTTCCTCATACAAATAAACCCTCGTTACCAACGATCCATAGATTATCATAATCTCTGCCATATTGGGTTTAAGAGTGGCTCTGCGTTTTGTTTCTTTCTTGCCACGCGGAATCTCTACACTTAGACCGAGCTGGTGAAATTGGCTGTGAGTTGTTGAACATGGAATCAAATCGTTTGGAAGAAACAAACCTCCCTGAAGGTAGGCGATATGCTTAAAAAAACAATGGATTGCTAATACGATATTGAGTTAATTGTGCATTTTTTTTTATCAGGTGTGCTTTTTTATCTTTGTTTTGTCAACAATCAATATTTTGCTGTGATTATGTCAACATATTCTTCTTGAAAATCACAATTAACCATTGTGTACAATGATACTGCTGAATCTGAATGTGTACAATGATAGCTGAGAGCTATTGAAATAGAAGTTCACAATTCCATATTGTTTAATACCCTCTATGATTAGAGTGTTTTAACAACCATTTCAAGCTAATTTTTTTTCTATGAATATAAGTACATTGCATAATTGTATTAAATTAAATTTGAGTAAAAGAGAAGAAAATGATTTAAAATAGAGTAGACTTGGCTGCTTAGTAATAATTCCAGTAGCCCAAGAGACAACTTTTCATGATGTAGTTAACTTTTCATGATGTAGTTGGTGAGTTTATTATCTTAATGTGACCAAAAAAAAATTCTTAGCATTTGTTTGGAGGGAGCTGGGGGCACCCTTCCCTTATAGCTTTTACTTTGTTGTACTTCATTTTAGCCAACTAATTGAAAATATAGTAGACTTGGTTACTTACCAGCCTCCTAGGGACATAATTCCAATAGCCCAAGAGGGAATTTTTCATGATGTAGTTGGTGAGTTTATCATATTCTTCCGGTGACCAAAGGCTTTTTCTTAGCATTTGTTTGGAGGGAGTTTGGACACCCTTGTCTTACCGGTTTTCCTTTTCTATACCTCGGTTTAGCCAACTAATTCTTGTGTGATGTTCTATGTAAGTGAGTTTGCAAATTGTCTACTTCAACTTCATTTTTAACCTTAAAAAGAAACTAATGAAGTCTATCCTAATATATCAACCAATTTTAATAATTTAATTATGATAATTATAACTTAACTCATTTTCCTATCACTCATGAGTCAATGAGTGATTTCCCTATCATATGGATAGATTTCTTAGGTAAGGACTAACTAATGGAGAAGAAACATGAGTGAATTTGTTGTTAACTAACGGTTATGAATCAAGCAGTTGGGAGTCGCTGTGAGCAGTGTATAGAGTTGTTCAGTAGCTAAGGTTGAAGGTGTGCTTGTTGTGAGATTTCTTAAATTCTGTGCAAGTGGAATTTCATTTACATAGATTAATTTACAATGCATTCATTAATATCGATTATGGAAGTAGCCAAGAATGGTTTTGGAAAATAAAAAATACTCTTATTTTTAATGATTTATGGGAGGAAATTTGTGAAGGCAAGGATGACAATGACCCATAGAAACATACAGATGCCAAAAAACTTGCAATTTGGAAGAGTAAAGATAAAAAGGCACATGCTTTAATTTCTGCCTCGATCACTGAAGAGGTAAGTAGACATATTCTTTGTATCATCACGACGTTTAAAGCATTACATAAATTAAAATATCTTTATGACTCCCATTCAGAGGTATAAATTATACAATTGTTGATGAAGTTGTTTAATCTGGAACTGAAAGATAATAATCCCATGAAGTTAGCTTCCAAAATTAAAGCTCTTTTTCATGATATTGACTCAACTGGTGTCAAAGTTGATCTACAACTCACTGCATTTATTAAAGCCATATATCCTACCTATTCTCACTAATTAGAGTCTCTTCAATCTAGCGGACAGATGAAAGCCATCACTTTCGATACTCTTGTAGAAAAAAAAAATGAAAGAGAGAAAGATTTTGGGAAGAAAGAATCTTTTTCCACTTCCAGAGTTGAGACTTTGTGTCTTGCATAGAAAGAGAAGAAACCTATAGGAGATTCTTCTAGAATTGACAATAGTAACAGAGGTCGTGGTAGGAGACCATTTAAAGGCAGGCGAGGTCATTATCATCAAGGAGACAGACAACAAGATGATAGACAACAAAAAAAATTTCAGAATGATAAACAATCTCTTAAGTGCTATAGGTGTGGTAAATTGGATCATACCTCTTCTCATTGTCTCACTCCTTGGGAAAGAATTAGTGAGAAGAAAGAGAAACAACAACCAAGCAAAGAAAAACCACTTGAATCAACCCACTATATTGTTGCACATTGTAATCTTAGTATCAATGAAGTTTTTAGCACATCTTTTGCTTCTTGGGAAGACACTTGGATTTTAGATATTAGAGCCACTTGCCATATGACCTTCAAAAGAGTTTTTTTTGAGACATTCAATAATCACATTGACGTAATAGTTTATTTTGTTGATAAGTCTTGGTTAGAGCCTTCAGGAATTGTATCTATTCGACTTTGCCTACCCGGTGATCTGCCTGAGAAGAATATCTAGTGTATTTGATTGCAGATCTAAATGTTTTTCATCATTTTCCCAAAAACCCAACAAGGGCGCATTTATGAGATGGAGCGTCCCATTGGTTTGGGGAAGCGAAACAATGGAGATCCAGTGTCGGGATGGAACAAGAGTAGCCAAAATGGATAGACTATATCAGTTGAATCCCTGGGGATCAAAGAGAGAGGCTCAGTGTAGCCATTGAGGAGGGTGCACTTGCTTCATCCCGACAGTTGGAAAACCTAGCAAGGGAGCAAAACCCAGATGGTGCATCCTCCTTCTTATGTTGGATATCTTTGCAGAAATGGAATGCCACGTGAGAGAATGACTAGCCAAAGGGATAGGCTAACTCTTGGAGGTGGAATAATTCAAAATAGAGAAGCCAAGGTGCATCCATGAGGAAAGGAGCACTGGCTTTTCTCAGAACGTTCCAGATGCATAAAACAAGCAAAAACTAATAATATAAATTTCAAACAACAACAACAAATGAGGCAGATATCTTTTGGAAAATGACAAGATGTTTGTATTAGTGGTTGGTTCACCTTTTATAAAAAGGGACATATTTATTTACATAGGATTCTCTCTAACCCATTAAAACTAGGTCTAGCTTAGTTGGGCTTAGATGTGCACCCTAGGTTGACTTTCTCCTGGGTGGATTTTAGATACTAGATCCACTTGCCATATGACCTTCAGATTTTTTTGAGACATTCAATAATCATTGATGAAATAGTTTATTTTGTTGATAATTCCGAGTTAAAGACTTCAGGAATTGGATCTATTCGACTTCGCCTACCAGGACTTACTGATTATATTTTGCATGATGTTCTTTACATTCCTCAATTAAACAGAAATATGATGTCTCTCATACATATCAGGCAACAAGGACATTCTATACATATGTTTGATGGTATAATTGAAATAAGAAAAACATCTAATCACGTGATTGTTATGACTGGTGCTGAAGAAGACAAACTTTTAAAACTTAAAGGGACATCCTCTTTTCAATCTAATTCAGCTCTTTTGGCTCAACATAGTGATACTTTGTCTTCCATCTTGTTGTGGCATGCTCGTTTTGGTCATATTAATTATGATAGTATCTAGATTATGAAACAACAAGGAATTCAAGGGCTTCCTACTATTCCAAGAAATATTTCTTCATGTAATGCTTGTATTTTAGGAAAGCATTGTAAATAACCTTTTTATGGATCTACTTCCCGATCTTTCAGGAAGTTAGGTCTCATATGTTCTGATTTATGTTGGCCCATGCGTGTTCAATCTGCAAATGGTAATAAATATATGTTGACTTTTATTCATGACTACACCAGGATGTGTTGGGTTTATTTATTGAAAGAGAAATCTGAGGTTTTTACAACTTGTAATAATTTTCATTTATGGATTACAAATGAAACTCAACTTAATATTGACACTCTACGATCAAATAATGGTGGTGAATACAACTCTAATGCATTTGAAACGTACTTACAGGATAATGGTATTAAACATTAGACCACCGTCCCTTATACTCCACAACAGAACGATGTAACAGAGCGCATGAAGAAAACTTTTCTTAATATGGTAAGGTCAATGATGTTTTTTCAGAATGTCAGGTTGATGTGTTGGGGAAAAGTAGTACTTTGTGCTGTTTATATTCGCAATCGATGTCCTTCTACTGCCATCAATAATAAGTCCCCTTATGAATTGTGGTATAATCGTCTTCTTGTTGTTCAACATTTCAAAGTTTTTAGTTCTCCATGTTATGCTTTAATTCCTAAACAACAACACGAAAAATTGGGTGCAAGAAGTCACACAGTCTTTTCTTGGGGTATTCTAATATCTCCAGAGATTTTCGATTGTATGATGAAGAAAACAATAAATTTGTTGTTTCAAGAGACGTTGTTTTTCTGAAATTTGCTAAAGATGCTTTTACTATTGATAGGGAACTCAATCATTTGGATAGATTCTCTTCCAGGAAATTTTATTCTGAATGGGATAATGATCTTCCACATCCTGAAGGGGGGATTCATATTCTAGACCAGTCTGTGGATTTTCCTTCAACAACACCAGAGAATGAGACCACATCAAAGAATGAAGAAAAAATAGTTGATAGCAATGCTTTTTATGATAATTATTTTTCTGTAGAAGACTAATTGGTTGATAATAATGTTCCTACTGAGGAGAAATTGGAGGATAATAATGGTCCTAAGAACCTATTTCAAAGACTCTTGAAACTGATCAAACATTGCAACAATCAGTATGCAGATCAACACGAACCAAGACAATTCCAAAAAGATATGGTGAATTTGAGGTAAACTTTTTTGTTGTTAATGAACCTACTACTTTTGAAGAATCCACTAGTTTTAATGAATGGAAAGATGCAATGAAAAAGAGTATGATGCTCTTATTAAAAATGACACTTGGAGGTTGGTGGATCCTCTTATTGGCATCAAACCAATTGGTAGTAAGAAAGTTTATAAAACTAAATATAAAGCTGATGGTTTTCTTCATAAGCACAAAGCAAGACTTGTACCAAAGGAGTATGCACAAAAATAAGGTATTCATTATACAAAAACATTTGCTCCTACAACAAAATGGGGCACTATTATAACTTTATTTTCTCTTGAAACTCAAAAATGATGGAAAATACATCACATGGATGTAAAAACTTCCTTCTTAAATGGATATTTAAAAGAAGATGTCTATATGTTGCAGCCAAAGGGTTTTTCTGTTAAAGGAAAAGAACATAAAGTATGCAAATTGATAAAATCACTATATGGTTTAAAACAAGCACCTCATGCTTGGTATGAAAAGTTAATTGAACATTTTCTCAAGTTGAATTATAAGAATTTCAATCTAGATGATGTGACTTTATTTGTTAAGAAAGTTGAAAGATGAGTTGTATATCTAGTTGTTTATGTAGATGATTTTCTTATGACATGAAATAATGATGATTATATAGCATATATTAAAAGGGAGTTGCAAAAGGTTTTTGATATGACCAATTTGGGTTTACTACATTATTATCTAGGGATTGAAGTAGGTCAAAAACCAAAGCACATTTTTATTTCTCAGAAGAAATATATTGGGAAACTATTGAGCAAATTTGAGATGAAAGATTGTAATCCTATTTCTACTCCAATGTAGCAGAATCTAAAGGTTACTTCAAATGAACATAGTGCATTTGAAGATCCAACAAAGTACATACAACTTGTTGGAAGTTTAATTTATCTTACTACTACTCGTCCTGACATAAATTATGTTGTAGGAATACTTTTTAGGTTTATGCACCATCCCTATGAAGGTCATTGGATAACAACAAAATGAGTGCTCAAATATTTAAAAGACACTCAATCATATGGCATCAAATATTGTAAAGTTTCAGAGTTTCATATCATTGGTTATTCAGATTCTGACTTTGACGTAGATAAAGAGCATGGGATGTCTACTTCAGGTTATTTGAGGAATCTTGGATTAACAACCATCACTTGGAGATAAAGAAAGCAATGAGTTCCTATTGATTCTACAACTGAAGATGAATACATTGCATTAGCTCAAGACACAAAATAAATCATTTGGCTTTGGAAAATTCTTGAAGACTTGTAGGAGAAACATATGACTTAGACGCCTCTGTTTGTTGACAATACTTCTACAATACAATTGGCCAAAAATCCTAAATTCCATGATATAACCAAACATATCAACAATTGAGAATTTGATAGAAGCCATTGCACAATCGTATACATGAAAAATAGTATTGTATTACTTCGCATAACCTGAGATACATCACACTTAAATAAGTGTTGTGAGATCCAACTTATTCCACTCTTGGAGGGAGAGGTTGAGAGAATCTCTCAACATCCTCTAGCAAACCCAATCCAATCCCTAAACTCTAGTATGTAGCATTAATTAACCATTATCTCTAACACCCCTCATTAATGCCTACATTACAAAACTTCACAAATTACAAAACATAAAAGATTACAACACTTTGTGTAGTATGATCTTCATCAACGCATACACCCACTCTGATGCCTCTAGATTGCACTCTTTCTCTTCCTCTTCTTCAAGCTTACCATTCAACTCATTTAAAGTATAAATGTTTCAGACCATGATTCATGAACTTGCACAATAGATAATATTGACAAACTCCACTCACCGAGGATTCCATGAGAAAAGGTGTCAAGTAATGAATCATCCTATGGACATACCTCCATCTGTCATATATTTGGCTTTCGACTATTTGTCAGTTTGTCGAAAGGCAGTATAGGTACGGAATGTATTCAAAAATCAATTATACAAGGTGACTTCCAATCATAAGAATAGTTGTCCTTGAAACCGAGATTGTGAGCTTATATCAAGATACAAGAGTCATTATTTTACTTACTTACAACACTCGTAACTCACACTAACAACACTAGTGATTACTCTGCTGCCATTACAACACATACTTTCACAACATCCATAATTATATATATATATAAACTAGCATATCCTCTACGGTGGCTTCCAAGCAATCATGCGGTAAACCATCACTAAATTATCATAATCGTTTTGACTTGAATAGTGAGTTATATCCATCACCTCCCGGGTCTTGATTTCTTCACCATACTGTAGTTTTTCCTGACAGTCCTTATGCTGTGCCATCTTTCTTTTGCATGAAAAATTCAGCAATGACATGAGGATCAACACCAACCTCTCTTTTCAAGCAACGACACTCCCTAGCCCTCACGAACATATATGTGACTATCTATCACGAACAAGAACAAAGGTTGCTGCCACATCATCTCGCACAAGAACTCAGATTTGAAAGAAGAGATGTAATAATGTTATGGCTTCATCATGCTTCCGTTGCAATATGAGGGTATTCTTCCTTTCCCCGACTCCTCCTCCTTCTCAGATCTACAAAAATATGGCAATTTCAAACATGTCTCGTGCATCAATGTCCTCTATGCAGTCAAATCTATTGTGAGGATGCGATCTCCCCTCAAGTGCAATGATCTCCTATGATCTCCTCAAGTGCAGCGATCTCCTTTATGCAGCACTACAACGTAGCAAACATGCCAATTACGACAGCATGTAAACACCAGTTAAGGCGGCCCAGTTGTTCGCTAGTTGTCCTTATGAGCGATGAACCTCGTGGAGCATGCGGCCTTGTTCAATCCTCATCGGCCATCTCTCAGCTTTGATACCAAATTGAGGATTGGATAGTAATCATTGCACAATCTTATACACATAAAATAATATTGTATTGTTTATTATAACCTGAGATACATCACACTTAAATAAATAAGTGTTTTGAGATCCAACTTATTTCATTTTTGGAGGGAGAGGTTGAGAGAATCTCTCAATATCCTTCAACAAACCCAATCCAATCCCTAAACTTTAGTATGTAGCATTAATTAGGCATTATCTCAATCATTATTCCACTTCACAGCAAATTGCAGAAATCTTTACTAAAGCTTTGAGTCTAGAAAAAATTGAAAATTTTCGAATGATGTTTGGGATGACAAATATCACTTCGGATTAACGGGAAATGTTAACTAACGGTTATGTAATCCGGCGGTTATATGTTCATTCAACTGCTAGACAGTTAAACTATTCGCTTAACTCTTCGCCTATCCGCCTAACTGTCGGTATATACATATAAAAACAGTGTATCCGAGTTTTTAATCAATAAGAGTTTATTTCCACCTATTTGATCTCTGCGTTCTCTGTTAACGGTGGAGTTTTATTTGGCCTGTGTTCACTCGTTCTTATATGGATAGAATTGCAAATCGATTTGAAGAGATCTGAGGTAAGGACTAACTAATGGAGAAGCGCTCGCCTTTCATATGATTAATGAAATAGAAATTTGTTAATAAATAACGAAATCAAAATCTATTTATAAACATGAATAACTAAATCGAAATCTGTCCTTATGAATGAAAGATAGGAATAACAAAATCAAAAGCCGTTTATAAATAACAAAATATGATATGAATAATGAATCCCATCATAATCCGAACGGTGTGTTTTGCTGTGGCTAAATAGCTGAAAAATAGTTATTTTCAGTCGACATGCAGTACCCTTTCCAATTCCTTCAAATGACTCCGTCTGTTTTCTGAATTTACATTCAGAGTGTTTGCGAATCTATGCATCAGATTAATAAATCTATCAATATCCATTCTTATGTAGCATTCGATACTATTATGATGCAAACAAGTAGGATTAAAAGTTAAAACATCCACTCATCCCAAATGCACTCGGCCTGCATTTCTTAATGCTCTCATCAAATTTAATGAGTTAGTGAGTGTTTAATATTGTGTATTTTGTACCAGATGCACATGTGGTTAAAGTTAAATAATGAATAAATTTAATCTTTTTCATTTCAAATATTTTTTGTAAGGTTTTTTTTTTCAGATTTGAATTTAGCTTTGAGTTAGAAGGTTGATAAGGTTGGTAGTGTGACAGCTAGAAGGTTAACAAGGTTGGTAGTGTGACAGATATTCAAAAATTAAGATTTAATCATATACAATATGAAAAAGTGTTTTTCATCTTCAACCCTCTTAGTATCAAGATGATATATTCATCCCATTAAATTTTAGGAATTGTCTAATGCCCAATTTTAATATGACACTAGTAAAAATTTGTTATTATTTAAACAATATTAATTTTTATTTTTACACTAATTAAAATAAAATAAAGATTTTTTATTTTCTAAATTAAAATTGATCACCTATTTATAATATCTTATTTTTTCTTTACTCTCTATCTCTTTAACGTTACACTTTTTATTAACAAATACAAAATTTTATTTAAATAAAAAAATATTCAATTTATCTATTTTTTACTTCAGCCTTATCAAAAAAAAATGTTCTGATTGAACAAAATAATTTTATAATACTAATAGATGAAACACTAAAACAAAATATATAAAATTAAAAAATCTGACACCTAATTAATCATAATAATAAATAAAATAATTAATCATAATAATAATAAAATAATTAACCATAATAATTTTAAAAACTACATAGATAAATCTTCAGCTCGTTACTCATACCAGTCTTCCCACACCATCACATTTAGGTCTCTATGGCGATGGAGATTGAGATGAGTTTATCCTGATTTAATTACCCTTTTCGAGATGTTTGACATGTTCTATTGAGGCGGTCTTCCTGTCAAGGAATTCCTTGAGTGCTTTGGGATGATCAGATTCTTCGGCCTCATTCAGCTTACACGGCAGCCATCGACTCGCAATTTTGACCATCGAATCCTTCATGTACTCTTTCTCCGATTCATTAGCAATGGAAGTAATTGTCTCAGAACCGTACTCCTTCGCATTTCTGGTGACAGACGGCTTGTATTTCAAGAGCTTCGCATACTCCTTCAAAGGATAGAACATTTAATCGTACACATCTGACATTTTCAGCTCATTCAAAATAAAATCTCTCCCTGCCTTTCCAATCTCCATTGCCTGCGCAAAACCGAATACCGTGAATTTTCTATTCAAAAGAATTGAATCGACTGTAAGGTATGCAGCACTAGCAGGCATGAAAAACCGACTTTCTTTGTGTGATTGTTTCCCCAGTCAACAACAAACTGTTTGGATTCGCAGATTTTATCGGTTCTAACAGGCCAGTAATGTCGTTGCGGAACAAGCCATCGGCTGAAGAAGTCGTGGAATTTTGGTTTAACCAGAAGAGATGGCGAATCACAAGCCAGAATGCAGTTGAGGCTCACAGACCACGCTCTTCCTTCAATGTGTTGGATGAGTAATCATTTCACTGCCAGAAGAACGACGGATCGGTGGCCGTCTTGACCCTTCAAGACTCTAGGTTTAAGCTTCGATTCACTGACTCAAGCTGTGACAGCCTTAACCTTTGCATGCCAGCAGACACCATCACCCCAACAATTAAATATTTTCTAAGATAGAAGGGGCAATTTTTGAATTAGGGAATTAATGTTAGTTTTTTTATATAAATACCAAAACAGATTGTAATCTGTGGATCTAAAAATTACATTTTGAATTGAAATTGTTATTGTGCATTCAGAGGTATTGTGTCTGTTTATATTTTGTTTTTCATTGAGTTTGTAAACTCGTTTTATTTCTTGATAAGATTTGTTTTGAGCAAACATAGTAATTACTTGGTTCTTCCTATTGCAAAAACGGTCTCAGATTAATTTGGAGCATAGCAATTCAGGCAATTCAGGGTTTTCTCTTTCGAGACATCCACCAGCTTGTGTAAGTCAAAACCCGAAGTGCTGGGCCCACAGCCTATTCGCGTTTCACGATTTGGCAATTGTAGTTTCGTTTTGTTTTTGTGTTGGGTGTTTGCAAACCCCAAAACCCGAAGTGTTGAGCCCACAGCTTGATCGCATTCCGTGATTCGGCAATCAAAGTGTTGAGCCCACAGCTTGATCGCATTCCGTGATTCGGCAATCAACCTTGTATTACGTTTTTGTATCAAGCCTTTGTAAGCGCCGAAACCCGATCCCCAATTGACCTCCGTTTTTTACATTTGGTATCATGGCTAGGGGTCCATCCTGCTATTTTCTCAATTTAGTGCAGATAGTTCCCGTTGGTGCCCAATTTCACTTTCTTGTTTTTCCTGCATGAAGGTTTATTTGATTTATTTCAAATTTTTATATAAATGGATGCGTATGGTAGTAGTTCTTCTGAAGTTCAGGTTCCTCTCCTGAGCGAGAAGTCATATGACTCTTGGTATATTAGAATGAGGATGATTTTGCATTCTCAGGATTTATGGACTTATGTTATTGATGGTTATGCTGAGCCAACGGATGCAGCAACAGAACTGACTCTCTCAAATGCTGACCATGTTTTGCTAAAGAAAAACAGGAAAAATGATAACAAAGCTCTTGGATTAATCCAACAAGGACTAAATGAATCCATTTTTACGAAGATTTCTAGTGCTGCATCTTCGAAGATGGCTTGGGACATTCTTGAAACCTGTTATCAAGGTGTGTCCAAGGTGAAGACAATCAAGTTGCAGAACTTGAGAAGGGACTTTGAAAATCTGAAGATGAAGGATAATGAAAGTGTTGATACTTTCATGACTCAAGTGATGAATGTTGTGAATGAGCTTAGGAAGTATGGAGATGATGTTGAGAATAAGAGAGTTATTGAAAAAGTGCTGAGAAGTTTACCCAAGAAGTTTGAACTTTTTGTTGTAACCATAGAGGAATTTAAAGATTTAAGTCAAATGCAAATTGATGAATTAACTCGGTCTGTTGTTGCTCATGAATCTAGGATATCTAGATATGAAGAAGGATCAATAGAGCATGCTTTCAAATCCCAACTGCATGTTACCAGAGGCATAGGCAGAGGAAGGTTTTATAATCATGGAAGACGAGGTCGATTTTCTGGTCAAAGGGACAACAGAACTGAATCAGTGTCTCAGGAGAATTCCCAACGAAATCTTCCTAATTTAACAGGGAGCAACATCAAACCCTGGCAGCAAGAAAATGAGAGGTATGATAAATCCAAAGTACAATGTTATTATTGTTAGAAGTTTGGGCATTTTGCTAATAAATGTTGGAAGAAGAAGACAGATGCTGGAAAACAGTATACACATATAACAAATGAGTCTTAGTATGATCAAAATCCTGTGTTCTTGACTTGTAATGTCACTCATGAAAGTGCTAATGATATTTGGTTTTTGGATAGTGGTTACAGTAACCATATGACTAGTAATAAGGATTTATTTTCTTCTATTGATAGGAGTATTCAGTCTGAAGTAAAACTGGGAAATGACTGTAAGGTTACAGTTAATGGTAAAGGTGTAATTCTAGTTTACACTAAGAAAAATCAGAGAAGAAATATTGACGATGTTTATTATGTACCTGGTTTAAAAAACAATCTTATTAGTGTTGGACAATTGTTGGAGAAAAAGTACAAAGTGTTATTCAAGAACAAGGTATGTACAATCTATGATAAATTACCCAACAAACAGTTGATTGCAAGAGTAGATATGACCAAGAATATAATGCTTCCACTTGTTATGAGAAATGATTTGAGTGGTTCTTTGAATGCTAATAAAGCTGGAAGTTTAGATGAATCTTGGTCATGGCATTTGAGATATGGTCATTTACATTTTGGTGGCTTAAATCTGTTATAGAAGAAGCAGATGGTAAAGCAGTTCCCCTGTATCTAGGAGCCTGCAAGCTCTTGTGAGAGTTGTATACTTGGGAAGCATCATAGAGAGAAATTTCTTTCAGGTGTTTCCAACAGAGCAAAAACTCCATTCGAAATTGTCCACGTGGATTTGTGTGGACCTATGCAAACACCTTCTTTGAATGATAGTGTTTATTTTATGACTTTTATTGATGATTTCAGTAGAAAGACCTCATTGTATTTGCTGAAGTAGAAATCTGAAGACTTTGAAGTTTTCAAGAGGTTTAAGTATATGGTTGAGAATGAGAGTGGTTGAACCATTAAAATCTTGAGGTCTGACAGAGGAGGTGAGTATAAACTGAATGAATTCATTGAGTTTTTTGTTTTTCATGGAATTAAAAGGCAGTTTACTACTCGATATACTCCACAACAGAATAGAAAAATCAGACCATCATGGATATGGCTCGAAGGATGTTGAAAGAGAAGCATATTTCAAATGAATATTGGGGAGATGTGGTTGTTTGCTCTGTCTTTATTTTGAATAGAATTTCGATCAATATCGTGAAGAATCACGTACCTCAGGAAGTCTGGGATGGTAAGCCTTTTAATGTTTCTTATTTCAGAATTTTTGGATGTGTAGCATATGCGCATGTACTTGAAGAAATGAGGAGGAAGTTGGATGACATAAGAGAAATATGCATCTTTGTTGGATACAATGAAGAGTCTAGGGCATATAGACTCTACAATCCCATCACCAAGAAGTATGTAATCAATAGAGATGTTCAATTTAAAAAAGAGGAAGTCTGGGATGGAAGTATTGATAAATCTATTTCAGAGGGAGCAGTGTTACCCCGTGAACATGATGATGGAGTTGAGCAGAGTGAAGGAGGTGGACAATTGGTTCCACATGCACATACGCCTACAGTGATAATACCTACAAGAGAAGCACCAGATATTAGCCCATCTCAATTTAGAACGCCCAAAACTCATGAGCGTGGTGAGCCATCTCGACATGGTGGACATCAAACTGATTCACAGGTAAGTAGTGAATCGAATCCTACTTTAGTTTCATTGAAAAACAAATTTAAAGGTCAAAAGACTAGAATCTTAAGAGAATTATATGATCAGAATGAAGAAGTAAATCAGATTTCAAATTTTTCATTAATGCAATTGTTAGGCGGAAATATTGTCATTTAATTTCGTTGTAGTATTTGCCCAACCATTTAATTTGTCAATCCGAGGTTCATAGGCTTACAAAGCAAACACACTATATATGCAGGACTGAAGTACATGTAATCTAATCTAAATTGCTGAAATGAAAGTAATCTAGGAAAGCAAGAAACATTCATCTAGGAAAGAAGGAACTTGCATAAAGGAAAAGCAATACAACATGTGAAGAGTTAATGACAAATAACATACGTGAGTTCACACAATAAAGCTATCTTGAATTACATAACAATAATCAAATGACAATCATGAAAGCATAACAATGAAAGAATATGAATCAAAGCTAAGAATCCATTTCGCTTTTGAATCCTAATGACTACTCTAATTCTAATTACATCCTAATTGAATTCTCATGAAGAGAGAGCACTCTCTTTTATACATGAGAGCCTTGAAGTTAAGATAACCATCTCATTATTACAGATCCACTATTCTCTCAACCTATTTCCCATTATTACAAAATATAATCCCTTTAAATCCTCACACATGTCTCTCATATATCTTAGATAAGATATTCCAACTAAATCTCCATGATCTTCTCCTTGGAATGGGCTTGAATTATCTCCTCAAATATTGAAATGGTGGAGGAAGTATTCAAGAAGTCCTTTGAATTAATCCTTCTCATATTCCTACACAT
>JZKD02S2280633.1:553911-576395 GCA_000966675.3 Picea glauca | reverse complement strand
AAAGTGGAGAACAATAAGGTGAAACCCAAGTATATTTATGGAAATGATATCATGAAAGGTTAATGGGGCGATGAAATGTGAAGAATGATGAAGGGAAAGGTGGATGAGAATATGATATTTTTGAGCCCCAACATATCCCCCAACTTAACTTGTTGCATGTCCTCATGCAACCATGCATGGATCTTTTTGGCATTTGAATGTTGGCTTTGAGTGATGATAATAAATGTTTCCCAGGATGGGATTTACATGAGTAACAACTGACATTTTCTTATGGTTTGTCCTTGTGTGACAACCATGAATATAAATAATGTTGGTTCTTGTGTTAACAACATTTATTCCGTTACTTGTTCTCTTGTTTTTATGATAATAATTTACCCATATTTTTGGTTTCCAGTAACATTTGATATTTTCTTATGGTTGGTTCTTGTGTGACAACCATGAATATAAAGAATGTTGGTTCTTGTGTTAACAACATTCTTTTCGTTATTTGTTCTCTTGTTGTTATGATAATAATTTGCCCATATTTTTACTCGAAAATGTATGCTATCAATGTGCATAAGGAAAACATCACTGAGTATAAGAAAGCCCTTTTTTTGTTTTTGTATATGTGTGAATCATGCCAATATGTATATCAATGCTTATGAAGTAAAGTGCAACAAAGTATCATTGGAAAAGAAATGTTCATAACTGGTAAATGAGATGAAAAAATAGAATGATGGTCGTGGAAAAATGGAGTGATGATAGTGAATAAGGTCTTCTACCCCCCAACTTAACTTGTTGCATGTCCTCATGCAACATGGCATAAGTCGTAGAAGTGAAAAGGAAAGGGAACTGGATCAGGGAATTTTCCAAATTATTCATTGCTAGCAGTTGAGGAATTACATGATTAAAGTTTAGAAAATAACATACCTCCACTTACCCAAAATGGTGATGAACTGTGCAATAGGAATATAGCTGATGCGACTTCTAGATCATGGAAGATGTCACTACTGCAGGATCATGTGGAAAGTGAATGTTGCTGGAGCGGCGACTGTTGTCTGCTGAATCAAAGAATGTGAAAACTGTTGCTGAATGAATCATGGAAAAGAGAAAGTATGAAAGTGGAAATGTAGTACTCCCAAATAGCAGTAGTCATGCTACTGTAACTGTTGATAGTGTCATGAAAAGTGTATAGTCTTCACCTGTTGCTAAACTTGATGGTACAATTCTAATCATGCAAATGAATGTGTCGATGTCGAGAATGAAAATAAGTCATTGGATTACCGACCAATGATGAATGTCGTTAACCAATGTGAGACAAATCACCATTGA
Organism: Picea glauca; assembly: GCA_000966675.3. Taxonomy (NCBI): domain Eukaryota; kingdom Viridiplantae; phylum Streptophyta; class Pinopsida; order Pinales; family Pinaceae; genus Picea; species Picea glauca. The sequence continues at coordinate 575,084 of JZKD02S2280633.1, read as the reverse complement.
TGTCAATGAGTGCCAAGGTACCCAAGTACATCTCGCGAAGTGCGAATGAATGAGCTGATGTCGAGCCACTTGCAAGATCTGACGATCAAGGGACATTGAGGTATTCCCATGATTGTTAGAGAGAGAACTTTCCATTAAGGCATTGAAGCCTCCAGGTACTAAAAAATGGACTCTAGTCTAAATCCCAGATAAGGTGTTGAGGTCGATGGGGCAAGACTTGTTGAAAGGTGGGCCTTAAGGAATCCCACATCAGTCAATGCGAGTTTGTACAAAAAGATTTGGTAGGACTATAAATGGAAAGAACTCACAGTCAAGCAGTGTGGATCAGCAGGGCAAGGAAAAAAAGGTAATGTAATCATGGAAAGAGAACTGAATGGTTTTATTCGTAAGGCAAACTGGAAGGGAAAAAGAAGGAAAAAATGAACTGAAAAAAGATAAAGGAATGTATGCAACTCAGAAAGGTAGGCATGCATGAAGTCATGAAGGATAAGGCAATGGAAAAATGGGCTTCAAGACATGGATGACCAATATGCTTTGAATGAGTAATGTGAGGCAAGAAGTCATAATGCAAAATGGTGTTTTTGGGAATGTGTGTCGTGTAACAGCAAACATGAGGATGTGTAAAAATTTTATGTGTGACATCAAGCGTGTATGATGTTTATGATGAGGAACATCGCCTTCAAGCGGTCTATCAAAGCATGTTTATCAAAAGTTTTGTGATTCTTGAAAAATCACCGCACCAGTAGAAGCAATCGCCTTCAAACCTGAAAAAAAATGTGAGTATTAATCCTGTAAGAAGACATGTGAGAAGTTCGAAAAAGAAAACATAACATGCAGGAAGAAATATGAATGTGGCAAAGGAAAAATAAAATGCGTGTTTGTACCTGTTGCCTGCGTGCTTGGGTTTGTTATTGACTACTTTTTGAAGTGACTCAAGAAAACTAATGAACGTTAAGTGTAAAAACTACTTTTTATAATAAAGCAAACAAATAAGATATCTCTCAAATACCAAATTTATTTAGTAAATTTTTTTTTTTTAAAGGCATGAACTAGTTTATTAGGCATGAATTATGGATAGAGTGAGTCGAGCCTATTTCCTGTTGTGTTCTTCGCTCTTTGGCTCAAATTTTTCCACCCTCTTCGGCTCAACCTGCATTGAAACCATATTAGTTTACCTAAAACAATGATAGGATAATCAAAGGCCAAAATGTGTTTCACCCACAACTTATATGTTGCAATCTCAATGTGATTTCCTTCTACCCATTGAAATGCAGCGCTGATCCTTATATCTTGCCAAGTTAATCATTGTGATGACACCAAAGAGGCAATCTTCATCTGTCTTGATAACAGTCCCTACCGTTGTTTGAGCTGGAATAATTTCTGCAGAATCGCGTATATCATTTTTTTTTAAAATTAGAACCAGACATACAACCAATAATATTAGAGCCATGCATTGCATGCATAGACCCTCTTCCTTAAAGTTATATACGGTGAAATACCAAAATCCCTGATCAAAAGAACATGTCGTTCTTGACTCGATCGTGAAGTTCAGGATAGATCACATCTTCAATTGGTAATTCCTGAAATGTCGGTAATGCCTGAAATGCCTGAAAGTGAAGTCGACCTCGATAGGCTGCAACATAGGGATGATTTAGGCGCTTGGAAGGAAAAAGTTGAGTAATCATGACGCAAAATGATTTTTGTGCGGAAAATGTCATGATATGTGCAGTGAAGCGTCCAATGATGCATGTTTCATTGTTAAATCGAAAAAAATCACTTTTGCATTAGATCATCTTCAACTCTGAAAATTTTAGCACCATTCCTGCATAAAAATTGTCACCTTTTTGTGCCATCTCCATCAATCATTCTTGTATGAAGTGACTCGAAAAAAAATTAGCTCATTTTCAAGAATTTATGAAATGCCATTTTTTTTTTTTAATTTATGTGCAACTGAAATAACTTCAAAATATTTGAAAATATCCATTCAAGGTACAAAAGATAATTGTTTGCTCAAACCTGAACTAGACATTAAACGCAATAAAGTATTTAACGTCGTGATGTCTAATTTCCATATTATAGGATAAAAACGAAGGACAAGGCTGCGTTGATGTGACTCAAAACTAGAAATGTCACTGTTTCAACATGGGATTTATAGTTTCAGTTTGTAAGAGTGCAAACGATCATTCACATGGATTCGCAGACCAGTTCTGATGTTTGGTTTTGTTTTATTTGCAGGTCCGAGTTCAAGGTGTGATTTGCAGGTTTATGAAGGTGAAAAAATGCAATTAAATAAGTGGGACACACAGTTTCAGCCATCTGTTTCGGCGCATAGTCATTATTTCAGCATGTAAGGGCAGTTGCATCCATTGTTTTGTCATAGAAACACTCCAAACTTCAACTTACAATTTTTTTTTTTTTTTTTTGTTAGCAAATGGAGAAAAACTGATTTGCAAATTAACCATAAAATCGATTACGCATATTGCAAACCATTAATTTCTTTTTTCTTGAAATTAATCTAAATCATCCCTATTTTTTGATCCTCGCGATCGCACGAAGCATGGAGGAGAGCATACTTATTCTAGGTGAAAACAAAACTAAAAAATCTACCTACTTTATGCTAATTAGAATTAAAAATTAGTTACGTGTAATTAAATTTCTAGTGTAGCCACCCACGTAGCAGTAATAACAATATGTTTAGTGGCAATTTCTTGAATGAAAAGTGAAAATATACGAGAGTAAATGAATCTAGTCATTGTAACAACAAACTAACTAAGTAAAAACAAAAAGACTTATCTAATTGAGTAGTTACCTAGAACCATTGGTCAATAAGGCTTTCGTAGGCGCGATTTTCCTCTCTTAGATCATGCTGTAACTTCTCTTCATCTTCCTCGATCTTCTGTTCGAATGATTGTTCGTCATCAGATATGCATGATTCTTTAGATGTTGAATCTTCAATTGTTTCTTGAGAAGTATTTGAATCTTTGATCCTTGTCAATATCTCCCCTTCCAAGGAAGAGGAGATCCTGACATCTGCCAGGATCTGAGTGAGTAGTTCCAAGCTAACACTCATTGTTAAATCATGTTAAAAAGAAGGATTCTTACAGCACCCAAATCAAAATGAAAAACTTAAAATAAAAACACTCTTGCTAAAACAAAAAAAATTACTCTTCACAGTTGCGGAAATTAAAACGTTCCTCATAGTTGGTCAGGAAGAACATGAACAGTCTCCATTCAAGTAGCTGTTAAGACCCCTAGAACCAACACATGTAGATCACACTTGCAAAAATTTAAACTAACCTTGCGGAATTTGAAATTTACACCCTAATTACGCTTGCAAGAATTGAAATTCACACTCTAGAGCTGGCAGGGAGAACATGAGGAGTCTCCACTCAAGTAGCTGCTATGACCCCTTACCAACACATGCAAGAATTGAAATTTACACTACCCTACATGTCCTTACCTGTATGTCACCTCGGAGTTAGGATCATATCTAATCACACTTGCATAAATTGGAATGAAAAAGAAACTAATACTTCAATCCATCGTGCTTCCCCGGTAATGGTGCCAAAATGTTAGGCGAAAATATTGTCGTTTAATTCCGTTGTAGTATTTGCCCAACCATTTAATTTGTCAAGTAGGCTTACGAAGCACACACACTATATATGTAGGACTGAAGTAGAAGTAATCTAATCTAAATTGCTAAAATGAAACTAATCTAGGAAAGCAGAAAATTGCATAAAGAAAAAGCAATACAATATGTGAAGAGTTAACGACAAATAACATATGTGAGATCACACAATAAAGCTATCTTGAATTTCATAACAATAATCAAATGACAATCATGAAAGCATAACAATGAAAGAATATGAATCAAAGCTAAGAATCCCTTTCACTTTTGAATCCTAATGACTACTCTAATTCTAATTACATCCTAATTGAATTCTCATGAAGAGAGAGCACTCTCTTTTATACATGAGAGCCTTGAAGATAATATAACCATCTCATTATTACAGATCCACTATTGTCTCAACCTATTTCCCATTATTACAAAACATAATCCCTTTAAATCCTCACACATATCTCTCATATATCTTAGATAAGATATTCCAACCAAAGCTCCATGATCTTCTCCTTGGAATGAGCTTGAATTATCTCCTCAAATATTGAAATGGTGGAAGAAGTATTCGATAAGTCCTTTGAATTAATCCTTCTCATATTCCTACACATTACAAAGCTCACACATATTTGAGATATATAGGAAAACATGTTGATTTTCTAACATTTAATCACAAATTCCTTTTAAATACTAAAATGAATAAAGTGGAGAACAATAAGGTGAAACCCAAGTATATTTATGGAAATGATATCGTGAAAGGTTAATGGGGCGATTAAATATGAAGAATGATGAAGGGAAATGTGGATGAGAATAAGACATTTCTGAGCCCCAACAGGCATGTGATCCTGTAAGTTTTAATGAAGCTTCTAAAGAGGATGTCTGAATAAAAACAATGGATGAGGAGATTGATTCCATTGAAAGAAATAATACTTGGGATCTTGTCGATTTACCTGAAGGTAAAAAGAGCATCGGTGTTAAGTGGGTTTATAAGACTAAGTTGAATGCAGAAGGTGGAGTTGAAAAGTACAAGGCAAGACTTGTAGCTCAGGGGTTTAGTCAGCAACCAGGTATTGATTACAATGAAACCTTTGTTCCTATAGCAAGAATTGACACAATGAGAATGGTCTTAGATATTGCAGCTCATAGTAAATGGATCATGCATCAGATGGACGTTAAGTCTGCATTTTTGAATGAATGTTTCGAAGAAGAGGTTTATGTAACACAACCTCCAAGTTATGAGATTGATAAGCACAGGGATAAAGTTTACAAGTTGAGGAAAACTTTATATGGATTGAAGCAGGCATCTAGAGTTTGGTATAGCAGGATTGATGAGTACCTGATTAGTGTTGGATTTAACAGAAGTCCAAGTGAACCAACCCTGTATACAAAGATAAACAAAGAAGGTAAATTTTGATTGTGTGTGTGTATGTTGATGACTTGATTTTTACTAGAGATCTATGTATAGATGATTTTAAAAATTCCATGAAAACAGAGTTTGAGATGACTGATTTAAGATTGATGAAATATTTCCTTGGGATTGAAGTGAATCAATCTGATGATGGCATTTTCATTTGTCAAACTAAATATGAAAATGAAGTATTGAAAAGGTTTAGAATGTTGAATTGTAAGGCAACTGCAACACCAATGGAAACCAATAATAAACTTAGCAAATATGATGAGGGATCATATGTTGATCCAACTTTGTATAAGAAGTTGGTTGGAAGCCTTATGTATTTAACAACCACCATACCTAATGTTATGGTTGCTTTAAGTTTATTTTCCAGATTCATGGAAACTCCAAAGAGTACTCATTGGCAAGAAGGAAAGAGAATCCTAAGATACATTGCTAGAACAACTGATTTTGGTATCCGATACACATCAAGCTTGAACTTTGAGTTGATCGGATATAATGATAGTGACTTTGAAGGTTCAATTGATGATAGGAAGAACACATATGGTTATGTGTTCAGTCTAGGATCTAGAGTAGTGGCATGGACATCAAAGAAACAACCCATAGTGACTTTATCTTCTACTGAGGCAGAATATGTTGCAACAACAATAGCTGGATGTCAAGCTGCTATATGGATGAGAAGAATCTTGAATGAATTATTGCAAGAGCAGAATGGTGCAACTCAGATTATCTGCACTGTCAAAGAATCACGTTTTTCAAGCAGAGTAAGCACATTGATACGAGGTATCATTTCATTCGAGAGCTGGTAAATGATAAACAAATTTTTGTTCAGTTCTCTAGGTCTGAAGAACAAGGTATGAAGAACAATTTGCAGACATATTTACAAAGCCTTTGGGAAATGAATTGTTTAAAATTCATAGAGATAATATTGGGGTCTGTAAGTTGTTGTTTTTGAAATGATTAAGAGGGAGTATGTTGGATAAGTAATCATTTCACCGCGTGAAGAACTGCAGATCGGTGGCCATCTTGACCCTTCAAGACTCGAGGATTAAGCACCGATTTACTAATAACTCAAGCAGTGGCTGCCTCTCAATTAAATATTTTCTAAGATTGAAGGGGCAATTTTTGAATTAGGGAATTAATGTCATTTTTTTTTTTTTAATATAAATACCAAAACGGATTGTAATCTGTGGATCTAAAAATTACACTTTGAATCGAAGTCATTATTGTGCATTCAGAGGTATTCTCTCCGTTTATATTTTGTTTTTCATTGAGTTTGTAAACTCATTTTATTTCTTGATAAAATTCGTTTTGATCAAACACAAACATATTCAACGCAAATCATACCAAAAACTCATTCAGAATTATACATTAACTAATCTAGGTCGGACATAAACTGATAGATCGCTCTCAGGTAATTAAGCTTCAGTATTTCAGTGCAGTGGAAAATAGTTTGTACCTGTTTTTACACTGGTTTGATATTTTGGATTATCGAATTCCTCGTCTGGACTCTTTACCCCAGTCCTGCATACGTGTACTGTCGTTACAAACTCGATATAATGAGTGTTCCTGATCCAAATAATGTTACGGATACATTACCTGAGTATAAAGACGACCATTCCAATGGGGTCTCTTGCTACACTTGAGCAGTTCCCGCCTCCCACCTGAAGGGGATTTCCTTTCCAGTAGGCTGTTGGACCTGTCTCTTCTCACTTGATTTCCTGGTTGCCATTCAGGATCTCCTTCACCATCCTTTCCCATGGTGGTATCTGTATCTCAGGCCTGCAAAAACAAAAACAGTTTTTATATTTTCAATTCTCATTGATATCTTGCTCATGTGTTCAAATTGCTTCAAATTACATTGTTACCAGTAGCTGATCTAATCCCTTATCTATACACCCTTATAGTTACAGACTCCCACATAGATTGCGAGAACGAGCGATTGTGACCTGGCTCTACCCTAATCATAGATTTGATGCGGTGCTAATAACTTAGCACCTTCCCGAAAAGAAGCTTACTGATGACATTTAATTAACGCCAATTCCACTTTCATTCGATATCCGACATCCTTCACTCCCATCAATATCACATTCATACTTTCTACCAAGCTTCCTTGCTACAATAGTTTCCCTCGTTACAATTTAAACCAGACGTTATTTAAACCAGACGTTAATGGCTTCGTCAATCATGACCCTCGTTACAATTTAAACCAGACGTTAATGGTTCTTCCCTACTATTTTGTTATCAAACGGCAGAGGCCAACTCCCATCGATGCCAACTCCAATCGATGTTTCTGCTTTCAATTCTACTTTATTACTTTATTTATTTTTTTTGAAATAAAGAACTAATTACGAGGTATTAGAGGTATTAGTTGATTAATGGTTGTATTTAAGGTTTTGGTTTAATTTTTGAAGTTACACGTCTTTAAAGAATAGAGAACAATTAAGGTAAAATAATTTTATCCTATAGAATTTGAGCGAATCATTTTTAAAATAGCAAATCTCATTTTTGGAAAAACCATGGAAAATTAGCCCCTAAAATCATCCATGCTGAATACATAAAACTTGCATTAAAATTAACTGTTTAATGAAAACGAATTTAATGAAGTTGTTTAATTATTCTATGTTTTTGGTCTTTTTAGTGAGAATAGGACAACATAAATCTGTAAGAAACCACTATTTTTTATTGTTTAAAATCCATTTTTGAAAATAGAAATAAATTCAGCATATTAAATTAATCAAATCTTCAAATATCCTAAAAAATATTTCAAAAAAAAAACCAAAACTTAAAACTTTTAAACTACCACAAACTCATTACCTTCAAATATTTTTTCTACAATCTAATTTTGGAATATCAATAATTAATATTTTAATTTTATTTATTAAAAACCAATTCTTAAAAAATGTTAAGTAAAAAATATCTATTTCATTTTTATAATTTTGAAACGACAAACAGAGAACTATTTTATAAAACATTTAAGCCACAACTAACTCACCACCCATCCCTTTCAAATATACTTAAAGTGAATGCTAATCACCAATATTAAATCTCCACATTCGAATATGTTTAGAGTTAATGCGGATGAACAAAACTAAATCTCCCAATTTCCACTAATACGATATCAGAACTTACCATCCCCAACCTAACGCGAAAGAACAAAACTAAATCTCCCAATTTCCAGGAATTCGAAATCAGAACTTACCATCCCCAGAAGGACCAGTCGGGAAAAGCAATATCGTATTATCTTTGCTACCACAGTAACGAAACAGAGGAGGAGGAGTCGTTGATGTCTGATTCCCTGGCTGGACGCGAGGTATAAAAGGCATATCGTCCGAATCAAACATCAAGTTAACGTCGGGAACCATTCCGGGATAGAATTTCAAAACACAGCTCTTGTCTGGAAAGATCTTCCATAGAATTCGATAAAAAGTCTCACCTTAACAATCATCAGCCTAAACGACGCCGACGTCCTGGCAGCCTCAACCATGTCAAGTGTAATTCCTTTGGCTTCAAGTCCTGATGAATCCACTTGAAATAAAAAGGGCAGGGCGCCGCCTCCGTTCCACGATTAGGAATAGGGAAGCCCAACGATGACGATGTCGAACACATAGTGGTGGATGAACACGATCATTTCCTTGGTCTTCGTTATCCTCGGCCTGATGGTGGCGTTCGCTATCTCGTTCGGAATTCGGCTGCAACCACCTTCTCTTCCAATAACTATCCTGTCTGTATGCAGGGGAGCGGATGATATCAATAATTCAAACTTTCCTACATTCCAAAGACCAGAGCAGATGAGATTAAATACCCAAGATTGAAAGCAGGCATATACATTAATACTCACCCAACGGTTGAGAAACAAAAGAAACAGAGATGCCAATATGAATGCCAAAACAGATAACGGAATTCGGCCTCTCATCGTCTTCTGTAGCCGATCGGGACGACACCCAGATATTTCACTCAGAATACGCGATTAGTGAATGTAGACTGATAAAAGAAGGTTAATGGAGGCGAAGGCTTGCCATTACGGATCTCTGGTAACACACAAAAGTAGTGAGGAAGGACCTTCAAATTGAATTTCTACCTGTTTCGGGAGAATTGGTGAGCATTGTGCACCAGGCAGAAACGTCATTATAGCTGTTCGGTGCTGTCACGGAGACTCAGAGGACAAACCGTTGCTTACGATGATTATTTAAATATATGAGTCGTTGTGACAAGACCGTGGCCTCCACAGAAAAAAATTATTAGTAGTGGTGACAAAATCGTGGCTTGCACAAAAATTTAACAGCAAAGTCAGCGACATCCCTTGAGGAAGGAAAGGACTATTGCAATGATATTTTACCCCCAAGAAATAACCGGATTTACCCATTTCCATAGTTTTATTTGTTTAAGAGCAAAGTCCATCATATCTCTCGAGAAAAGGGAAGGACAATACAGTTTTGCAAGTGCAATTGATGGATTAACGTTTTGTTGTTAATTAATAATGAATTTATTACATACTTATGTGGTTGGTGAATCCTAAATACGAATCATGGGTACACTATACAAAACAAAATGTCTAATGGTAAAATAGTAATAAAGTTTATAAATTAGCAATATATTAAATTGGTGTATAAGGTTTTTTTTAAATTGGTGTATAAAGTTTTTTTATTTATAAAACAAGAAAATAATTTGATTGTTAAAGTTTATAAAAAATATATATATCATAACTTATAACTTTAAAAAAATAAACACATATTTTTAACTATTATATATAAAAATCTAATAAATTTTATATATTTATATAATATTATATATTCAAGTTTAAATTGAAATATATCCACACATATTTCACATGAAATTTTTGTTAGCAAATTAATTTATTTTATTTTCGGAGAAATATTTTGCCATCTTGGTGAAGTAGTTTAAGAAGCAGTCTTAATTGACGCAGCTACTTTAGGTGAAAATTACATTTTCATATTATGCTTTATTGCCGAAATCTAGTAGCACTAGTGGTTAAACGGGGAAGCAAGTAGCTTCTGGTTGAAAACTTTAGTGGGAATTTGTGAGAGTTGACATTGTACAAATTATACATTTAAAAAAATATAAGTATTGTATTCAAAATAATATACAAATATATATAATTGAAGTTACATCCAATTAATTTTCAATCTAAACAAAGAATTTGAGGGAATATTTAAACAATCTTCAATTAATTTTAATAAATCCAAATCAAATACTAAATCAAAATGGTGGTAGTAAATTAATTTATTTTATTTTTGGAGAAATATTTTTCCATCTTAGTGAAGTAGTTTAAGAAGCAGTCTTAATAAACACTACTTGGAATAATTTAGGTCAAAATTATATTTTCATATTAGCTTCCAGTTGAAAACTTTAGTGGGAATTTATGAAAATTAACATTGCACAAATTATACACCCAAAGTAATATAAGTATTATATTCAAATCAATATACAAATATATAGTTAGAATTATATCCAATTAATTTTAAATCTAAACATAAAAGTTGAGAAAATATTTCAACAATTCACCGAAACCAAATACTAAATCAAAATGGATGAACTTTTCTTTTCATCCACACTATCGTTGCCTTTGAATAATATAGAGATCATAATATGACTGCCCCAAGTCAAAATTTGCAATTCATGGACCCAAAATTTGCAATTCATGGACCTCAAGAATGAATAAGATGGTTTGGAAGAATAAAGTGACTAAGAAAAGTTATTTAGAAATACATACGCAGAACACAGAGCTCGTAGGGATCATATAATAATAATAATAATTAGAGTAAACAAGAGCTTGTGATCTGCACCACATAGTGTTCGACAAGTACTCCAAGTCCCTGGCGCACAATGATATTTTAACACCTCTGTCCGTTGTGGGATAGTATGAGGCCAGGTCTTCATCACATTACGTGACGACATGGCCCAAAAAAGGCAAGAGATTCAAACCAGATTATATTATATATTATTACGTTTCATAATTGAGACTGTCTGACTTTTATTTTTAAGATAATCTTATAAACTTTAACATTGTTTCAGTTGTATATTTTTATGGTCCAAACTATTATTTAGATAATTTGAATGCGATCAAGCCAATTTACTATAAAATTACAGTTAATAATCGACAAGCAGTTTGTGGATGTAGCGCTTTTCAAAATAAAATTCCTGACTTATAATGGAAAAACTAATTGACATTCGACATAGTGATCTTAGCAGTACAGATCCTGGCGTGGGCCGTCTCAAAATGTGTGAGAATTTGAGGTTAGGATGTCATTTGTCTCGAGATGTTAATGTTTCAAATATATTATAAATGATGTAGAAGTTACACGGTTGTTATCAAGAAAGAATGAAATATCCATCACAGTAAAATAGAAGGGAACGCAGATTTTATTATCCTTCACTGGTTATCGAACAACTGTTTGTTTTGTCGTGTTGGTTTATAATTTGACACTAATTTTGTCTAGTTCGGACTATTTTATCGGTTGCTACGACTTTGCCCTCATCAGGACAGATTCAGTTTAATGGGTTCTTTATTAACTCCTTTTTATTAAGTAAACATTATGCATATTGAAAAAGAGTATTTAATGTTTTATATATTGTAAGTGTTTTATATCTGATCTTATATATTCCACCATATAAAGCTTTATATGTTTTGTTAGAGTTGAATATTGATAACTCTTTTATTATATATTTAGAAAATTATTTTATGTCTATTTAAATTCTTACAATAATTTAAAATATATAATATCGGTTTAGTTTAAATGTTTTAAGTTTTATATTTTATTTTTGGGTTATTCTCCAATATAATTATTGGCCAAATTACAATTTTATATTGTTTAAATTGAGTTTTTAAATATATAAATTGATTCAACACTCTTAAAAACTTAAAAAATACTAAAAAAACACTTTAAAAATACTAAAAATATATATATAATATCAACAATTAAAATATACAATTTAAAAAATTTCTAATCAAATTCTAAGTTTTGAGTTTATTATCTTAATCAAAACTCATTGAAAACGATAACCAAAAAACAAAACCATAAAAACTAATTCTATAAAATAATATGATCAGAATTTCAATGAATCAAAACGCTTGTTCTCATACATATCTGAAAGAAAAACTCTCCATTGGCAACGATAATGTATAAGTAGGCGTAATGATGTGTATTATATTACCCGGCTCTAGTGGAAGGTAATTATGTCAACGCACTGAGAATGAATGTGCACATAAATGTATAAATGTTCATCCAAATTAAGATGGATCAAATCCGAGACTGTTAATTATATCTGAGCAAAACTCATAAATCATAATGTACCCCACATGTTAATTTTAATGAGAGCTTTGTTGTAGGAGTGGGTTAACTCCAGAGTAATCTTTTCTCTTTTAATTATTTTTTTGCTGTCAGTTTTTAAATTTTGGGTCAATCAGAATTCTAAATTCTAATAGATTTTAAGAAAAAAATCTGAGTTAGTTTAAAATGAAAAAAAATCCTGGAAAAAGATTTTGAAATGCATAGAACTTTAATTCATGCGAAATTTAGACTATCCCAGAAAATCTGACTGAATTCAGACCCATTTTTTGCCTGAAAAACTAGTCTACTACTGAGTTATCCTACCCCCTTGTTGTATATCCATATGTCATATATATTTCTATCACATTCGCCATTATGCTCAACGAGCAACAAAATCTAGAACATTTCTTAAAATTGATTTCTATAGTATGTGTGGTTCGCCTGAAATTCCCTCATACAAAGAAAACCTCGTTACCAAAGATTCATAGATTATCACAATCTCTGCCCTATTGGGTTCCAGAGCAGCTCTGCGTTTTGTTTCTTTCTTCCTACGCGGAATCTCTACACTTAGACTGAGCTGGTGAAATTGGCTGTGAGTTGTTGAACATGGAATCAAATCGTTTGGAATAACAGACCTCCCTTAAGGTAGGCGATATCCTTAAAAATCAATGGATTGCTAATACCATATTGTGTTAATTGTGTTTTTGACGTGCAGGTGTGTTTTTTATAGTTGTTTTGTCAACAATCAAATGCAATATTTTTCTGTGATTATGTCAACATATTCTTCTTGAAAATCACAATTAACCATTGTGTACAATGATACTGCTGAGAGCTCTTGAAATAGAAGTTCACAATTCCATATCAAACAATCTAGATTTGTTTCCATACAAAGGGTTTAATACCCTCGAAGTTCACCATTCCATATCAAACCATCTAGATTTGTTTGCATACAAGAGTTTAATACCCTCTATGATCAGAGTGTTTTAACAATCATTCAATTTCTGTCAGCATTTCCTTATTTGCTTGGTCTATTCCAAATTATTTATAATGCTTTTTAATTAATTATAATGATATTAAAAAAGACTGAATACAATAAAGATTAAGGTTTGTTGAGATTTATATGTAATAATTAAAAATATCTATAATAATTATTAATGAATACATTAAAATAGAAAATGAATATTTTGAAATGAGAAAAAATATAAAATATAAAAATAAAATAAGTGTATCATCATCTGTTCTTGATACGAAAATATACCACATTTAAAATGTAAGTGTATTATCATGTGTTCTTGATATGAAAATATACTACATTTAAAACTTGAAAATAAGTAGTTAATCCATTTCAACCTATTTCTTTTTCTGGATACCTATGAATATAGGTACATTGCATAATTGTATTAAATTGAATATTTGAGTAAAAGAGAAGAAAATGATTAAAAATAGAGTAGACTTGGCTGCTTAGCAATAATTCCAGCTGCCCAAGCAGCAACTTTTCATGACGTAGTTGGTGAGTTTATTATCTTCCCGTGACAAAAACTTTTTCTTAGCATTTGTTTGGAGAAAGTTAGGAGCACCCTTCCCTTATAGCTTTTACTTTGTTGTACTTCATTTTAACCAACTAATTGAAAATATAGTAGACTTGGTTCCTTTTGCTTACCAGCCCCCTTCCCTTATAGCTTTTACTTTGTTGTACTTCATTTTAACCAACTAATTGAAAATATAGTAGACTTGGTTTCTTTTGCTTACCAGCCTGCTAGGGAAATAATTCCAGCAGCCCAAAAGGTAATTTTTCAGGATGTAGTTGGTGAGTTTATCCTCTTCAAGTGACCAAAGACTTTCTCTTAGCATTTGTTTGGAGGGAGTTTGGGCTCCTTTCTCGTATCCTTTTTCCTTTTCTGTACCTCAGTTTAGCCAACTAATTCCTCTGGGATGTTTTATGTAAGTGAGTTTGCAATTTGTCTACTTCAACTTCGTTTTTCACCTGTAATGAAGTCTATCCTAATCTATCAACCAATTTTAATAATGTAATTATGATAATTATCTTTGTTTAACTTAACTCATTTTCCTATCTCGCATGACTCAATGAGTGAATTCCCTGTCATATGGATAGAATTGCAAATCCATTCGAAGAGATCTGAGGTAAGGAATAACTAATGGAGAAGAGTCATGAGTGAATTCCCTGTTATATGGATAGAATTGCAAATCGATTTGAAGAGATCTGAGGTAAGGACTAACTAATGGAGAAGCGCTCGCCTTTCATATGATTAATGAAATAGAAATCTGTTAACAAATAACGAAATCAAAATCTATTTATAAACATGAATAACTAAATTGAAATCTGTCCTTATGAATGAAAGGTAGGAATAACAAAATCAAAAGCCGTTTATAAATAACAAAATATGATATGAATACTTAATTCCATCATAATCACATTTGAACGGTATGTTTTGCGGTGGCTAAATAGCTGAAAATTAGTTATTTTCAGTCGACAAGCAGTACCCTTTCCAATTCCTTCAAATGACTCCGTCTGTTTTATGAATTTACTTTCAGATTGTTTGTGAATATATGGATCAGATTAATAAATCTATCAATATCGATTCTTATGTAGCATTCGATACTATTATGATGCAAACAAGCAGGATTAAAAGTTAAAACATCCACTCATCCCAAATGCACTCGGCCTGCATTTTTTAATGCTCTCATCAATTTTAATGAGTTAGTGTGTTTAATATTGTGTACTTTGTACAAAATGAAAATGTGTTAAAGTTAAATAATGGATAACTTTAATCTTTTTCATTTGAATTTTTTTTCTTAAATTTATAAGATTTTTTTTTTTCAGATTTGAATTGAGCTAGAGGTTGACAAGGTTGTTAGTGTGACATATATATATGTTAGGTATTATAAGAGAAAGTGTTTTTCATCTTCAATCCTCTTATTGTAGAGATGACATATTATTTCATCCCATTGCATTTTAGGAATTGTCTAATGTCCAATTTCACTAGGGAGCCACTTAGAATTGTTATTGTTATTAGTCCCTGCCGAAAGCATAGAGGGACTATAGCTATCCATAATTCGTTGATCATCTTAGTTTTTCCTTTGAAGAAAAATATTTGCATAATATCTATTGCTGGAACTAGGGAACTAAAAACATTGATTTTTATATAATAAAAAATACCATATATGTCATGATCCGATTGGAAAAAGATTGGAGGTCTTATTGCCAGCTTTACTATTCCCAATGTTTTATATGTTAGCATATCCAAAGTTTTGATCATATACGGTCTTTCTGAATTTTTACTTTTATTCTTGAAATGTTTGGATATCCGAAATTTTGAAGATAGAGAGTCAGGTTTGTAGAGGGACTATAGTGATCGCATATTAATATGTCATTTTAATATTATTATTATTAGTCCATGCCGAGTGTATTTGTATTGAAATGTTTTCATACAGAAGGTTTAGATCATTGACACTTTTTTTGAGGTGCTTGAATAGGCCTCACAACTTAAATGCTTACATAGCGCGAGGTCCTCAAAGAGGCCTAAAAACTTAAATGTTTTCATACCATGAGGCCCTTAGACAGCAAGACACCCCTTAGGCTTTTCGGAGTACATGTTTCCTCAAAATTTTCCATACAATGTTACACTGAATTTGGACAATATTGTTGTCCACATTGTATGTTTCATAATTCTTCTAGGCTTTGAATGCAATTTCATCATCCTTGAAGCTACATACATTGTTTACTGGTTCGGTGGGTGCTTCTTCTTCATTGGTTCGTCTATTGTTTCTTGTTGTTGTTTGGTTCAAGTTTGAAAGGTTGGGGACCTGCGCTTGCAGTTGGACCTGTTGGTGCTTGTTGCTTTCTTTTGTTTACTTCAACTTTGCAGGGTTGGGGTCCTACAATTTTTTTTCGCTTTGTTGCATCCACGTGTTGCACCCACAATTCGACCTGCGCTTCTGTCGTTAATCGTTTCCAAGTAAGTTTTGATGCCATAATTTCATTTTCTATTCCTTCTTTGTTGTTCATTGTTTGCAGTTTGCAAGTAAGAATGTTTGCTTATTTCTACTGGCATTCTCGTCATATATTTTTTGTTCCTTCTGTGCTTCGGCTGCAGTTTGGTAATCATTGGAGATACATATGTTGTTTACTGGTTTGGTTGTTTTTTCTTGTTCGTTGGTTCGTTGGTTCGTCGATTGTTGTTTGTTGTTGTTTGGCTCAAGTTTACGAGTTTGGGGCCCTCAGGCTACAGTTGGGCCTATTCGTGCTTTCTCGCTAGTTTGGTACTTGTTGTTTTCTTTTTTTTTCTTCGGCTTTACAGGTCATGCACCCATGAGTGGACCTGCAGTTGTGTTGTTTGTCGTGTTTGACAAAGTCAAGATCTGGCGCTTGTTCTCTGCCCGCTTGTTCTGTTGTAAAATTTTGTTGATACTTCAGTGTTTACATGATATAAAATAGTGGCATAAGAAATAATTGGACAACTAAAGGTGCAATTACAATATCTATTTTCTTTTTGTTAAAATAAAACATGTTCAGAACACACTTATTAACCATATATGGTGAAATGTGCCCATATCACAATACAAATTCTTTATCCTCTACACAGACTTGTGTGACCACAATACAGTTTTTCTTGTACTTGAGATATGATATGTACACCAAAGATACTGCAAAATTACATTTCCATGTCTAGAAAAATATCTAGATACTTTGCCACAGAAAACCAAAATCATTTGGCTATGGCCATGCAATTTCTTAATATTTTGTGGCTTGTAATATATTTTGGGAAGGGAAAAAATTTATATATTTACAACCATGGATGGAGAAAAGAAAAGGTTCATGTTTCTAACTATCTTTTATTCTATTTATTGATTCTCATTTACTGTATTTACATGCTACTTGTTCTCTACTGTATACTAGCTTCCATTCATGTTCATTGTATTTTGTGTGTTCCCACATTCAAACAAACATAATAGATGGAGAAAATGAAGGAGTCTTAACTGCAACGATGGATGAGGAGATAGAAATGTACATGCTTGTACTATTATTTCATATTCCATTGTTTTGTATTTCATTTATTATCTGTATATGTGTTCACCTAGTTTATTGTATGTAGATATTGCGTACCTTCTTGCATAATAACTTATCTTCATGTCCTTTGTATTTCCTGTGGTACTCCATTGAAAAAAAACAAACTCTGTTTATTTATTTTTTACATGTCTTCTTGCATACTAACTTCATGTCCATTGTATTTTTCCTACATTGCTACATTTAAACAAACAAATTGGTTGTAGAAGACGATGGACTCTTTTGCGTGAATGTAGCAGAGGAGTTATAGAGGTGCATGCCTGTACTCTTATTCCATATTCGATTGTTTAGTATTTCATTTATTGTATGTGTATTTGTTCTACTTGTTCTACTCCTTTTGTACCTTTTTTTGTTGTATGTATATACTACGTATATTTCTGCTAATTCTCATGTGAATTGTATTCTCTTTGCTGCTACATTGAAATAAATATAACTGTATTTCTTTCTTTTACATGTCTTTTTGCATACTAACTTGCGTTCATGTCCACTGTATGTTCGACGTTTCTACCTTGAAAGAAATGGATTGGTTGGACGGGAAGATGAATTCTTATATGCGACAACAAAGAGTTTCATGGTACAATATTCAAAAAGGTATACCAACTGTACTAGTAAATTAAACATACAAAACATGTAGAGGCATATAATATTGGAATAGAAAACGATGATTTGGAAACACTGGGCCTTTATACCCTCCCCATTTCTGATTTTTTCCATTTTTCTATTATCCCTTTTGCTTTCTAATTTGTTTTCTTAGTCGTCTTTCCGAAAATGTCTTGGTGCGCGGATTGGCGGACTCACGTGTTCACATTTATGGTCATGCTTCTACATTATTCCATACTTACCCACTTTGTTGATTATAGGTGTCGAGCTGGCGAGTTCAAGATTGTGCCTGTGGCTTCAGATCTTCTGCGATATAGAGATTGGCTGTCATACCCCACCCTCACCCCCTATTTATTGTTACATATTTTTTAAGTCAAAAACTACGAGCCATACAATTTGACCCTCAGGTCCTCATGTTTCTTGACTATCCCTTGACACCCTATTTCGTATTCCATCTCCTTTGACCCTGCATGTGACATTAAGAACAATTATGGATAATATACAATGCATATGCTTGTTTAGTTCTTATGATGTTCATCTACAAATGTTTTCGTCAGAAAAAGTTGGATTAGTGACATGGATATGAGGATTCAATCATTCCAAACATCAACAGACCGACAAGGCAAAAGGTAAATATGCATACATTTTTTTCCTCATATGTTTACCAAACAAATATCCCAAGCTATTTATTCATCTATGGCATGGTGAATATGTTGATTTCATCTGCAACACATACTTTGCAATTCACAAGAAGTGTCAAAAACTGTAAGCGAGATGTCAAACATATCTCAGGTTCCGCAGACTAAGAGGTCTAGCTGCAAACATCTAGCTCCATAGTTCATCCAAGTTGTGCGTCTACTTGTACATTTATGCCAGGAAAATAAGAAAATAAAAACATAATGCACACTACCATTAAAATTACTTTTCTTTTTCAAAAACTGTCACGATTTCTAAACTTGTAACATCCAAAGTACTATCAATAGATGCCTTGAACAACCATGGAACTGGAAAAGTGTTCATTGGGGACATAATGGTCGTCTATAGAACCAACTTGGACAAGGAAAACAAAACTAGATCCATTATGTGTGCTGACATGACATACAAGGAGGCCCTCATGATAGTCACACTCAATTTTCCTACACAATTTGTCGAGAAACATGCAAAAACGATATTGCAAGGTAATGGGATATCCATTACAAATTTTAATATATTTCCCAAAACAGTATATGACCGTGGTGATTTTGATCGGATTATATCGCTCAAAGAAACAAGTATTGTGGAAAAAAATGCCGCTATTTTTTTAGAATATCATTTCGTCCCAGACACAACTACCAGCCGACTTTCACAGAGCAAAGACATTTACCCAATCATAACCATTGGCACAACTGTTACACTCATGAGAAAAATTGGCTCGCAACACATTCTCCATATAAAAGATGGAGAGTCACACAATGACAAGGAAATGGTATTGTTCTATGTATCCAGTTTTGTCCTTTACTTTCACATGTTCATGTATTTCGGTTAAGTTACACAAAAATTGCATTGTTCCATGTTGTAGTTGCAATTGTTCGACACCTATTCAAATTTGTTTTCTTCAATGGAACAATAATTCCATAAAGGTAAAATTCCACTTATGCTCTTCAAAAATATAACAAATAAAAGAGATGTTAAAGAAATGATATTTTTCACAACCCAAGCAACATTTGTAACATAATTGCGAGAATACATAGTACAACATTTCAATAAAATAACTAGGTCTACAACAACTATTGTGCGTATACATCTACACATTCATCCTCACTTTTCTCATACAAATTGCCTTCACCAAATTTCTGCACTTTNNTATATATATATATATATATATATATATATATATATAATTTTATTTGTTTGTTATATGTGCAATTGTATATTATATTGTTCAATATATTAATTGATATGTTCATGTTTCTAGGTTGAAGGTGTTTTGGTTGCAGCGAATGTGTACTCGACCCCCTTTGACCCTGTATGTACGAAATGCAACTCTCTTGCTTTTCTTTCTTCTTTCATAAGTGATGAAACAATTGATTGTTTGCGATGTAGTAAAAAATGTCCATACATATATAGAAATTGCCTCAATGCTGCCATCTGGACCGTGGGAAACACAACCGTACATTGTACAATTAGAAATCTTTTGTTACAAGATGTGCTTTCTGGGTTAGCAGAATTGTCATATGAAGCATACCTATAGAAAAAGAAAAACAATGTCTACATGTTGCATGACTTTCAGATACATAAAAAATTTACCTTAAATGAGGACAATGCAATATTGCATATTGACTGAAAAAAAAACTAAAAAAAAAAATCATATCAAGCTTTGGCAGGAAACGAAAATATCTCATGTATGTTTGTAATTTTTCTTCAACACCCAGATGAATGTTTGTTGGACTCGAGTTCTTCGGAGTTTACATATATAGCTGTAAAATTCTCTTTCCAAAGATTTTTTCTCTTCTTCTGTAGTTGAAAAAACAAGGAGAATCTAACTACAAATGCAATCGATGTTGTTATTTTGATGTTTTTTTGAATCTCCCAGTAAGAATTTTGCATATTTGTTGCATTGTGAAAAAAATAAAAAAAAGGTGGTTGGCTACGACTTTGTTGGAGGAGTCTCGACGTTTTTGGGTGCCCCAATTGGACAATTGTTTTCAAACTATATAGCCATGGTAGGATTTTTGCATTTTGTATTTTGGGTACCCGAATAAAAAACAAATTGGTCTCCAACTATACATTTATGGTATGGTATCTGCATTTTCTCGATGCCCTAATTGAAAAAAAAAGGACTCAGCATGGAATGGAACATGAGCATGATATTTTCATAACTCTCTATAGAGATTGGGGATTTTAGGCAATTCATACAAGGAGGTGCGGTTTTTGGTGATGTACACGCGAAGAAGATTTTTCATTCCAGAAATGGGAAGCATGAGCGCAAACCCCATAAAAGGTATCCAATTATAAATAAATCAGGCCTATCCTTTGAACCGTCGAAATAACTTGTTTCTCTGGACATAACCATCAGGCATTTCCAATAATATTGAAAATTTGGCATTGTTAAAACCAGTAGTGATAGACCATGGCACTATCAGAGGAAAATGTCCATAGTGATCTTTCTTAATGGTAAAATAGTAATCA
>JZKD02S2280633.1:535893-550113 GCA_000966675.3 Picea glauca | reverse complement strand
CCCGATCACTTTCCATACTTTGTCATTTCTTGGAATTTGTTTCGCGGGTTGGTGGGTGGACGGAATGTACAATGCTTAGTCGCTCTTTTCCATCCCCGCCACCATCGTACTTCTTCCTAGATATGCAATTATTAAGCTTTAATGCTAGTAGTTTATCGTGTAGGAACCGGTAAGATTGTCATTAATGTCTGGAAGCCAGAGAATATTTTTCATTAATACTAATTCTTCACTATCACCGCCACCTTCACACTTTTTTCTAAATATGCAATTAGTAAGATTTAATGGTAACAACTCATTACCCATGAATCTTGGAGATTGTCATTGATCAACAAAAGTATCGAGGATAACTTCCATTGATACACATTAAACCAAGATTTGTGAAGGGTTATATTATCCATCCCCAATTTTCATTTCAAACATCATCTGTTGTAAACGAAAATTCTCATTAACTTATGGCAACAATTCCACAACAGTTCTGTCTAGATACAGTAAAAACATTCGAGCATGATGGCCATAGGTTCCAGTATTCCATGGAATATTCTTACTACTTATCTCCCTCTGCCCTGGAGAAAAAAAGGATATGGTCCCTTGGTGCACAGAGAGATATATTTCAAGCCAAATAATTCCAAGGCAACCCTGCCTGCTTAGACAACCTGCCCACCTGCATTGATAGTTGGGACAAAGGTTGATGTGATGGATTTCGATAGGGAAGAATATGATCTCATGGAAAGCGATACGACAATGGATGATGGAAATGAAGACATTGTTCCCACTCTTTCACCAAATTGAAAACAACCATAATGGGCGACACTTCCCAGCTCGACAATGGTGGTCCTGACAACACCAAAAGAAGGGGTTTCAGAAAATAAACTGAATTTGAATGCAATAGCTGCTTTGCAACTCTAAAGTAGGAATTCCAGATGTCCAAATTAGTCCGTTCTGGGCCAAAGTATTTCACTGTAAGGAAATGATATATTGATTCTCCCAAAGATATATTTCAAGCCAAAATATTATTCAATTGTGGGACCATTGTTGTGTTCTCTGGATATACAATTAACATATCAGGGAATGAGGACCATAACTCCCACTAGTGCAAGGCTTATTTCTACTAGTGATATAATTTCGCCCAGAATGGACTAATTTGGGCCTCTAGAATTGCTCGTGCAACTTGTATCCTTGAATTTTCGACTGTGGGGAGTTGGTTTCTTAGTGTGTCCTAACTTTCAGTTTTGGGCTATTATGTTTTCCCTGCAACGGGTTTCATCTTCTTCCTCACAGGAATCTTGTGAGAACTATCAATTTTACCGCAGGACTATTGTTCATCTACTTCAAGCCAAGGATTTATTCCACTGCGAAGTCACTCTTGTTTCTTTGTCGCCTCAGTTCTTCCGAAAGATATTGAGATCGAGGCATCATACATTTACCCACTAAGGAGAATACTACAAGGATTTGCTAAAAAAAACATGATAATCATAATTTTATACATGTTCAAGAGCATATCGATGGCTCCTGCATGTTGCAGATCCTATGCCCGAGTTTATGGAAAATACAGAATTTTTTTTGGCCCAAAGAACTCGGTCCAATTTCTATGGATAAACATACAATGCTCAGTCTTTTTTTTTTAATGGATTTACTATTAAAAAAATTTACTTGGATTCTTGGTTGTTGCTTCTTTTCTGAATCTAACACCTCTTCTCATTGACATGGTTTGATAGTCTCATAGTTCTTCGATATTGTATTTCTTAAGTAATTTGTTCTAAAATGGAGCATTTAACAATTATATGACAATGCATTGTGTCGATCCATCAGTATTTTATGGAAACAAAAATGAATTTCAGACAGTTTCAAACCAACGTTCAATTCTATTCGTAATGCAGATAGAACATATCAAGACCAAATCACAATATTGTAGCAAGATCGTGATTCTTGTTTCTAGACATGCAATTATTAAGATTTAATGCTAACAACCCATCATGCAAGAATTTTAATACTTAATATGTTAAAGTCATGGAAGAATGTATCAATAACACAATTACTCCTACAAGTTGTAATAAAATATAATCTTCAACAAAGCATTTGCTGAAAATTACTAGAAAATGATGGTTTTGCAACAATGGGGCTTGTTTGGGTCATATCCAATAAAATTTACCCTGAACAGACTTGAAATATTGAAGAGAGCAAGCAAGGGTTTGGTAATCGTAGACACAGACGAGCACATCATGGTTACCAAAGGGGGTGACAATGGAACCCCCTCTTACAAGCAGGTAGTGGTGGAAAGGGGAAAAGCCCCACGTGGTAGAGGTTTCAAGGAACTAGTGACGAGCGCATCAAGATCAGGACTAGAAAATAATCAGGAAAGAAACCAGGAAGAAAGGGATTGCATGGGGGAAAAAGTCAGGGAAACCCATAATGATACGTAGAAACCAGCGAACCCCAATGGAGTAGAAGGGCACAACTCGTGTAAACCTAAGACAACACTGATACCCAAGGTGATATTGGAGGACCCACAAACGCAACTCTACCGGGACCAGATGAAGATGCATGCACTCATTTTCAAGATCATGGGTTTGTGGACCATAGAGAGAACTTTTCACAACTGGATAAAACACCAATGGAAGCCAAGGGGAGAAGTGGAACTCCACCTGGGGTTGAAAGACTTCTTCAGAAAAATATTCATGAACTTGGAGGACAGGGATAGAATCTTTGAGGGGGGACATACATCCATAGTTCAACAAGACTATACATGCAGCCATGGAAGGAAAGCTTCTCCCCAGAGAAATAAACCTTCAAGAATGTACCTGTCTGGTTGAGGCTTAACTCCATGCCGCTAGACTACTGGCTACCCTCCACCTTCAAATAAATCGGGAAAAAACTTGGAAAATATGTGAAGACATCGGAAGCAAACCTAAAAGAGATATATACCTCCAACGCAAGGATATGCATAGAGATGGATGTTTCAGTGGCACTCCCAGAAGCCATAAGCCTGGAATTCAGGGATGAGGAATGGATACAAAGCATCGACTATGATAAGATCCCTTTTAGATGCAGAAGATGCCATGAACATTGTCACCTATTCATAGAATTCCCTCTCAATAAAAAACAAGAAGAGGAAAACACAAAAATACAGTAGGATGAGGATGGTTTTATCAAGCCAAACCACAGAAACAGAGAAAACAAGAAACCAAGCAAATCCACAATGGGTAGCGATATGGAAGCCAGGACCCAACCGAAACGGTAGGATAAAAAAAACAAAGGGGAAGAAGGAGGAAATGAAAAGGAAAAATCCAGAGAAGCTAAGGAACAAACCACAAAGGAGAATAGAAATAGCCCAAGCAATAAGATGGAACATGGGGGTAGCACAACTCCTATGGATGGAGAAACTAGAGACACCAACACCCCCATGAAGGTGGTAGATGGATATGTAGAAATGACGCTAAGTGAGGTAGGAACAAAAGGCCCTGATATCAGAGATATTGTGGAAAGGTAAGGAATAGATCTCCTGAAGATATTGAAACAATGGAAAAGGTAGGTTGTAGACAATGTACTAGTGGAGCAACTAGATCGTATCCAATACCTATTCCTCCTAAGGGAGGAAGAAAAATCCAGAGGGCTCGAGAACACACATGAGGAGATAGGACACCTCAGAATCAAAACCGATGAGGGACAACTCTATCTCTCACCCAAGTAGGCGAGAAGAAAGAAAGGAAGGATATCAAACAACGTATCCCTACAGGAACTAGGAGCTCTGCTGATAAACTCAGGTAAGATAAAAAAATATCTTTCCCCACTCCCCCCCCCACATGTTTAAATGAAGATTACAACCTGGAATATTAGAGGCCTAAATAACCCATGAAAGCAAAGAATACTTAAAAACAGACCGACGAAGAAACAACCAAACCTCTGTTTCATCCAAGAGACAATATGCACTATAGACATAATGGAAATAATTTGCAAAAATCAATGGAGAAAGTACAAGACATTTTCTGTCGAAGGACATCAGATGACAGATGGTATTCTCATCTTATGAAACCCACAAGTGATGAATTTACTAGCAGTTGAAGCCACCAGACACGCACTTTCGGCTAACATGAAAATAATAGGTAACACAGAGGTGATTCTATGCACTAATGTGTATGGTCCCCATATGGTGGAAGAAAACAGAAGAATGCACCTAGACAAAAAAAACCTAAGAGCCCATTCCAACAACCTCCATTGGATCTTGGTAGGGGACTTCAACATCATCATGACACTTGCGGAAAAAAAGGAGGCACCAGGATACTGGATAGAGATGCGAAAGAATTTTCAATGTTCATTGACACAATGGATATGGTGGACATCAAAACCAGTAATGGCCAGTTCACATGGAACAACAAATAGATAAATAAACATAATATTGTGATGAGGCCAGACAGATTCTTTGTGTCAGAGTCCATTATTCTATAGGGTTTAACTTTATACCGCAACATCCTTCCCTAGGGGGGTTCAGACCACTGGCCAGTCCAATTGGAAGCGGACTTCCAAACCACACCGAGGAATAGACCATTCAGATTCAAGAAATTTTGGATCGACCATCCCACTTTCAAGGAGAATATTAGCCAATGGTGTTGGGTGAAAAAACTGGAGCAAGGGATAAGAATTTTCAATATTTATAAGAAACTCAGGTACATCAAACATAAACGCAAGGACTCGAACAAGGAAATATTTTGAAACATAAACCAATAAAAGAAAAATATTGAAGACAGAATGAAGAAACTCTAGGAAATCTGCATAGATGAGGGCTATACAGAGGATATGAAAAAGTAAGAGACCCAAATGACCCAAGAATGGGAAGCAATATGCCAATAGGAAGAGACTCTATGGAGCCAAAAGTCCAGAATCATGTGGCTAAAGTAAGGAGAGAGGAACACAAAGTTTTTTCATATAAGAACCATTGCTAGAAGATCCCACAACAAAATCCTGAAAATTCGGGATCAAGATGGGATCGAGAGAGACTCCCACAAGAATATTGAAAACATACTCGTAAACCACTTCCAAGGGATATCCCAGGAACGCAACCAATACAAAACGGAGTCCATACAAAGGATAACTCAACACATCCCCAATCTAGTTACCGAGGAACAAAATATCAACCTAAACACAACCATCATTAAGGAGTAAGTTGACCAAGTGGTCCAGAAGATGCCAAATGAAAAGGCCCCAGGCCCAAATGGCTTCACGATGAAATTCTTCAAAGACTTATGGGAAGTGGTCAAGAATGACGTTTATGGGGTGGTGGAAGACTCTAGACGCTCGGCCTCCATTCTTAAAGTGCTAAATGCCACAGTGATTACTTTAATCCCTAAAGAAAATGAAGCAAGGACCCTAGACCGCTACAAACCTATATCTTTATGCAATGTGGTCTACAAGATAATCTCCAAAGTCATATCCAATAGACTAAAGCCTCTCTTACCCACATTGTTTTCACAGGAATAGGCGGGTTTTGTAGAAGGGAAAAAAATTGTGGACAACATCATCCATGCCCATCAGTTGATACACACACTAAAACTCTAGAGGAGAGGGGGGATGATAATCCAACTTGACCTAGCAAAGGATTATGACAAAATTAGTTGGCACTATATGGTCAAGACTCCGGAAGATTTCGGCTTTGTGCAACACTGGATCAATTAGATTGTCAGCTTAGTATCAATGAAAAGTTACTCACTTTTAATCAATGGCGCTCCAGCCAAACCCTTATGGCCATCAAGAGGCATCCGGAAATGAGATCTGTTATCACCTTTCCTATTCATTCTGATGATGGAAGAACTGAGTAGATGCATAAAAAGCGCAACCACAAAAGGGGAAATACCAGGCATCAAAGCTTTCGTAAACTTCCCTACCTCCATGCACCAACAATTAGTTGATGACACCTTACTCCATGGCACACCCATGGTAAAGGAAGAGAAAGATTATAAAAGAATATTATAAGACTTTGGGAAATCCTTGGGCATGGATATCAATCACTCCAAATCCATGATCTACTTCTTCAATACCAACTTAGCAATCCAAAGAAACCTAGAAAATATTTTGGGGTTTGAATGCAAAACGATCCCAATGAAATACTTGGGAATCCCTGTGACAGACAGAGCATGCAACATGGAAACCTGGGAAGGAGTGATCAACAAACCACAGGAAAGGGTGAAAAAATGGACTTAGATATCCCTCAACCTAGCGGGGAGATTTATTCTCACCAAAGTGGTTCATCAAGCAATTCTGACTTATATGATGTCATTGTTCCCCACTTCCAAAGGAATAATCCAAAAAATAAGAACCATCCAAAGGGACTTCCTATGGAGTGGAGCATAAAGAAAGAAAAAATGGGCCCTTGTGGCCTTGGAGAAGGTTTGCAAACCCAAAAGAAAAGGAGGACTAGGGTTACAATACCCACAGGTAACCAATAAACCCTACGGGGTGAAACTCTGGTGGATATGGGTTAAAGAAAAGGAAACACCATGGACAACCCTATGGAAGGCCAAGTATGCCCCGAACATAAATGACCAATATAGAATTCACTTTATGGGAACAAGGGAGGGATTAGCCATCTAGAATCTGGCCTAGATAAATAAAACTTGGATTCAGAAACACATCTTCTGGGAAGTGAGGAATGTTAAAACAACCAGATTATGGGAGGACGCATGGCAACAGGAACCCAGAATGCAAAATCCAAATACGAAGGAATGCCAACAGGAGATGACCGCACAAGGAAAAATCAAAATCCATGACTACTGGAAACATGGAACTGACTACGACATATGGAGGATCCGGGACAATCTCAATCCACAAAATAGAGATCGAATCACAACAACAACGAAGGGGGTGGAGGAGGAATTGGGGAAAAGGAAAATTATAGTCTCAGAAGAAGAGGAACAAATAAGATGGGGCAGGAAAAATTGTGGGGAATTCAACTTAAAAGAAGACCGCAATTAGATCACAGCTCAGGACCAACAAGATCTGGCACAATAGTGGGGAAATATTTGGGACAACCTCGAGTGGAAAAAAATGAAAATTTTCAAATTGTTAGTACTTCACAACCGAATCTTAACCTGGGAAAATGATGCAGGAGCATCCCTCACAACAATCAAAACCAACGTGGAAGCAGAAGACAACTGGAAGACGTCCAGTGCAAGTTTTTTAATTTTTAAATTTTCCCTTGAATTTGATGCGTTGAACATAAATGAGATCATTTAATTTAGGCACCTTGGTAAGAATGTAATCAGACCTCGAGCCATACGCTCTCGTCTGAGATAGACAAAGGCATTTATAGTAGTAGTTGCAGGTAGATAGAATTGAATTCTTAGATTAGACAGTTTTAGAGCGCAGGAGGGTAAACGGATATAGACACCCTCATTTGTATCATTGTAACAATTCGCAACAGGAGTAAGAAGAAGCTAGAGCATAGGAGAATAGAAGGGAGTTGTAGAAGACACCCATGTGTAGATCTTGAATTAATAGAAGAGATTGATTCAGATTCATGGTTGTTGTGTTATTCTCTGTGTATGTCTGTTGAACGCTCTATTTATGAAAATTTCTTCCTGTTAGGCATCGTTGTTATGCTATGCGTATGATTTCATGTGTTAAGATAGAAGTCTGAGAGGAAGTGAGGTGAGTTACAATTGTTTTTCCTTTTGAGCAAGGATTCCTGCAAGGAGTGCAGTTGAAGTCGTCCGCAAGGAGTGCGTTGACAGAAGGCTCGAGAGTTAAACTCTTGTTCTCTAAGCTCTCAGAAGTGAAAGTGGGTTGCTAGAGCCGTGCAAGGAGTGCACAGGCTAAGGGAGAAAGCCTCAGTCGTGAAACTGAGTAGAAGTATTGAAGGACTGCTGCTACGGGCATACGCAGAGTCACAAAAGCTCGAACAGTTGAAGTGTTCACAGGATTGCTGCAAGGAGTGTGTGCAAAGAACCTCGTTGAGGTTGGAGTAATTTAGAAAAGCTCAGGAGGGATAGACCTTCGAACTTACTGAAGGGTAAGTGTAAGAAAACTGTTGTCAGAAGCCGGAGAGAAGCGTCGCAGGTTGGCGAAGCGGCGAAGGAATCTTAGGGAGAGATACTCTTTTTCATTTCGTGGATTATACAAGGAAGAACGGACGGTCGAAATATTCTGAAGAGATTTCACGAAGTTCCGAGGATCGTTAGATCTTGCAGAGGTGCAAGGAGGTTACGACAGAGAAGATCCTGAGAGTTTGAAGCTCAGGAGAGGCAGCGTCATCGATTCAGAGTCACAGGAGTCGTCAGATCTACACGTGGTATCGTGTATCGTGGACTCGGGAGTTGAAGCCCCTAAAGTTGTGTAGCAAGAATAGCGAAGTCGCGAGACGTGATATCCCTACAAGATCAGAGCCATTCGTTGAGGAGGACGCGTGTAAGGAGATTCTCTAATCTCGCAGACTCGGATATTGGAGGACCGAAAGGGGAGTCCTTTAGCTTCGCGTGTAGCGAAGTAGCGAGATATTTGCAGCCATCTATCTAAGGGGACAGGTAGTGAGATATCGACAGATCTCGCGAACTTGGGAGTTCGCAGGGTGAATGTCCAAGAATCGGGTATTTGAAGTCGCGAGGCGCGAGGATGCAAAGCGGCGAAGTGGAAAGAAGATTGTAGCTGTCCATCTGAGGGGACAGGTGGTGAGAGATCGTGAGATCTTGCGAACTTCAGAGTTCGCAGGTTGAGAGCCCAAACATTTGGTACTCCAAGTTGCGAGGTTGCGAGGTAGCAAGGGAAGGATAACCGTTGGATCTAGATCACAGGAGGACCATTGGATCTGTGCACGAGATCGCCCATCGGGACCTCATGAGAAAAGTGTCCAAGACTTGGCTGTGGGAATCGCGATAGTGCGAGGAGCGATATCTCGAGAGTACATGAGTAGTGTGGGCCACAGCAGGGTGACATGGCAGGTGATGCGAGATATCGGAGTCTTGGCATCTCGGGACTCAGGAGCTGGAAAGTTTGACATTTGATCTCGCGAGTGGCGAGGTCGCGAGGTAGTGAGATATTGGGAGTTCGGCGTCTCAGGCCTCAGGATTCGTCGGAGGAGTTTTTTAACCCCACAAGTAGCGAGGATGCGAGGTTGCGAAAGAACGACAGGAGAGTATCGGTGTTTCGGCACCTCGGGTATCGAGAGTTGGAAGCCCAAGGACTTGGGGTCGCGAGTAGCGAAGTCGCGATAGTGCGAGGCTGCAATAGCTCGAAATTCCCGATAGGGGAAAGAGGAAAGTCAACGATTGACTGACATCTCAGGTCTCGGGGATTCAAGAACCCAGAATTCAATTTTGAACTAGCGAAGCCGCGAAATTCCGATCCTCCGAGTGCAGAAAGGGAGGGTTCCGCGAAGAGTTGTTGTGGGTATTAAGAGATCTCGATAAGGGAAATAGAATAACCTTCGAGTTCTTCGGTCCGAGAAGAAGAAGGTCCTATGAGGAAGCAAACGTGCCCCTGGGTGGCGCGTTTGCGTCAAGTGGTATCAGAGCATAGAAAATTTTCTTTTCTTTCTGTAGCAGAGAAGAAAAGGAGAATTCATCATGCCGCCAAGGAGAAGAGGTAGACAATCACCTGATCCAGAGGAGGAAAGGGAAATGTCCAGAGATAGAGGTAGGCAAGGACAGAATCCAGACATGGAGAGAGGAATGTGAAATCTTCGTGCCAGAATGGAGGACATGGAGATAAAACAAAGGCGAAACGCTGATGCAGGAGATATCAGTGAATCCGAGGATAAAGGTGATGCTGGACATGAATAAGAAGAAATTCTAGTGGAAGATGCAACCAATGAGCGTTTAATTAAGGCTATCGCTCGGATGAGTTCAAAAACAAAGATGGACATTCCAGCTTATGAAGGGAGTCTGGATGCGGAAGAGCTGCTAGACTGGATTAGAGCTCTTGATACTTATTTCGATTACGAGGATATCGAAGATGATAAGAAGGTCAGACATGCCGTCACAAGATTAAAAGGACATGCAGCCTTGTGGTGGTATGAACTGAAAGCTGACAGGTGTTTCCAAGGCAAGTAGAAGATTAAGAGCTGGGACAGGATGATAGCAAAGATGAAGGAAAAATTCATTCCCAGCAATTATCAAATTTCTCTGTTCAGGAGGATGCAGAACCTGAGACAGAAGCTGATGACAGTGAAGGAGTATACTGAAGAATTTTAAAGGTTGAATATCAGGGCAGGTCATCGCGAAAGCAATGACGAAAAGGTGGCCAGGTATATGAATGGCCTGAGGTATGAAATTCAGGACGAACTAAATTTGGCGACCATCCGAACTGTGGAGGATGATTACCAATTGGCTCTGAAAGCTTAGGAGAAGTTGAGCCATAAACAAAGTCAGAGGGTTAGAGGCAAGAGTCAGCCCAAAGGAAAATCAGTTGCCCAAGATAAATACCAGAAGCCCAAGGATGACTGGAAGAAACCTCAGACTTAAACAGAGAGAGGTGGAAGTTCACAGAGAGGGTGATATGCTGAACAAAAGGAGAAGCATACTGAGCAGAGAGGAGGATATGCTGATAATAATAGATTTCCTCGTACCAGAAGTAGAGGAAGAGGAAGAGGTGCAGTAATCACATGCTTCACATGTGGGAAAAATGGGCACAAGTCATTCGAGTGTCTGGAGAAAAAGAGAGAAACTGGAGAGACTCACATCGTCGAGGCACAGAGGCGAGATGTTGAGGCAGAGTACGCTGAAGGCGGAAGATCACTAGTGATGCGAAAAGTCCTTTTCACTCCAGAGAGGGAGATGGAGAATCCAGCACAGAGGAACGGTCTTTTTAGGACTGCTTGCAAGACCAAGGGTTGGGCATGCAAAGTCATTGTGGACAGTGGAAGCACCGATAATCTCATTTCAATCGAGATGGTAGAAAAGCTAGAGCTGGAGACAACTGATCAACCAGAACCATACAAAGTTTCATGGCTACAGAAGGGACATCAGGTAAATGTCACTAAACAGTGCTTAGTTGACATTAAGATAGGAGGATATAATGATAAGATTTTATGTGATGTTATTCCTATGGATGTCTGTCATTTATTGTTGGGTAGACCATGGAAATATGATAGAAATGTAATTCATGATGGGAGGATGAACACATATACCCTGGAAAAGAATGGGAGAACTCACATGTTGTGTCCAATTGAAGATAAAGAGGTGAAGCTGGAAGTAAGAAACAGAGTACTTCTCATGAGTGGGAAGGAACTTCTTACAGAAGTTAATAAGAAGGAGGATCCACAATTCTTTGTGGTCAGAAAACTGAGAATTGTTCTGACTAGCACAAGAGTGGACGATTTGCCAGAAGAAGTTCAAGAACTGTTGGAAGAGTTCGCTGACATTGTAGTGGATGAACTACCTCGTTTGTTGCCACCGATGAGGAGTGTGAGTCACCATATAGACCTCATACCAGGAGCTAGTTTTCCAAACAAAGCCACGTACAGGTTGATGCCGCAGGAGAATGAAGAGGTTAAAAGGCAGGTCCAGGAGTTGTTGGACAAAGGTTTGTTCAGGGAAAGCTTGAATCTGTGTGCTATTCCAACAATACTCAGTCCGAAGAAAGACGAAAGCTGGAGGATGTGCACTGATTCAAGAGCCATTAATAAGATAAATATCAGGTATAGATTCCCATTGCCAAGAATGGATGATCTGATGGATTGCTTAAGTGGAGCAATTTGTTTTTCAAATATAGATTTAAAGAGTGGATATCATCAGATTCATATGAGAGAAGGTGATGAATGGAAAAAAACATTCAAGACAAACAAAGGTTTGTATGAATGGCTTGTCATGTCGTTTGGCTTGACAAATGCACCAAGTACCTTTATGAGGTTGATGAATGAAGTCCTGAAGGAGTTCATTGAGAAATTTGTCATCGTGTATCTGGATGACATATTGGTTTTCAGCAAGACGAAGGCTGAACATATGAAACATTTGGCCATTGTGATGAGGAAGCTACAGCAGGAGAAGTTGTTGATTAACATGACGAAGTCCTCATTTATGAAGACATAACTCATTTATTTGGGTTTTGTTATTTCAGCTAATGATTTGAAGATGGATCCAGAAAAGGTGGAGGTAATCAAGAATTGGGCATCACCGAGAAATATTTTCGAGGTGAGAAGTTTTCATGCACTGGCTAGTTTCTACCCAAAATTCATCAGGAATTTCAGTGGAATTAGCGCAGCAATGATGGATACAGTCAAGAAAAGACATAAATCTTTTCACTGGACAGAAGAGGATGAGAAGAGTTTCAATTTGTTGAAACGAAAGATTACAGAGAAACCGGTTTTGGTGTTGCCATATTTTCAGAAGACATTCCAGGTGAAATGTGATGCAAGCGGGTTTGAAGTTGGAGCGGTCTTGAGCCAGGAAGACAGGCCGATTGCATATTTCAGCGAGAAGTTGAATGAGGCAAAAGAGAAATACTCCACATATGATAAAGAATTTTATGCTATCATACAGGAATTGAAGAAATGGAGGCACTATTTGATTCTGAAGGAATTTGTTTTATATAGTGATAACCATGCATTACAATTTGTGACTCAATAGGAAAAGTTGAATCAGAGGCATGTTAAATGGGTTGAATACATGCAAAATTTCACTTTTGTGATAAAAAATATTTCTGGTACTGCTAACAAAGTTGTTGATTCTTTGAGCAGGAAGTGTTTGCTGTTGCAGGAGTTCAAAGTCAGGACGTTAGGCTTTGATGATCTTAAAGACATGTATGCAGATGATTCAGACTTCAAGGAAGCTTATGAAGAAGCTGAGAATCCAGTTCTCAGAGACAGAATCCAGTGGATAGAGTACGTGATCCAAGACAGATTGCTATTCAAAGACAATCGACTGTGTATTCCGAATTGCTCCATGAGGGAGAACTTGTTGAAAGAGAAACACAGTGGTGGATTGGCTGGACATTTTGGCTAGGATAAGACATTTGCAAAGCTGAGTGAGTCATACTTTTGGCCAGAGATGCATTCAGAAGTCAAGAAGTTTGTTGACATATGCAGGATTTGCCAGCACTCAAAGGGCAGGAAGAAGAATGCGGGTTTTTATCAACCATTGCCCATACCTGAGAGGCCGTGGGAGGAAATTAGCATGGATTTTGTGTTGGGATTGCCTAGGACACAAAGAGGTGTTGATTCAATCTTTGTGGTAGTTGATAGGTTTTCTAAGATGGCACATTTTATTCCATGCCAGAAGACCAGTGATGCGACTCACATCACAATTTTTTTTTTCAAGGAGGTCATTCGACTTCATGGATTGTCGAAGAGCATAGTCTCAGACAGGGACACAAAATTCATAGGGCATTTCTGGAGAACATTGTGGAAGAAGATAGGAACTAATTTGATGTTTAGTTCTGCTTATCATCCTCAGACGGATGGGCATACATAAGTGGTCAAGAAAAGTCTGGGAGACTTGTTGAGGAGCTTGGTGATAGAGCACCATAGCAGTTGGGATAACATATTGCCGCAAGCAGAGTTTGCTTACAATGACTCAGTAAATCAGAGTACAGGAAAAAGTACATTTCAGATTGTATATGGAATGCAACCGAGAGGAGTTTATGAATTAAGGGATTCAAAGAAGACTGATACTAGCAGTGCTAGTGCAGGAGAATTCACTGAAGCAATGAAGGAACTTCATATCCAGGTGAAGGAGCGACTATTGAAGTCAAGCCAGGAGTACAAGCGCAGAGAAGATCAACATCGGAGACAACTTTAGTTTGAAGTTGGTGATCTGGTTTTGGCACATTTGAGGAAGGAAAGGTTCTCGAGAGTAACATACAACAAGATGAAGATGAAGAAAATTGGGCCATGCAAGGTCTTGAAGAAAATGGGACAGAATGCTTATGAAATTGAGTTACCAGATGACATTGGAATATCTCCGATATTCAATGTTTCAGATTTATATCCATACAAAGATGATGAAGCAGGAGTAGAAGGTGATGATCAACCAAAGGTCCAGTGGCAGAAGCATATGCCAGTTGTAGAGAAGCCACAGATGGAGCAGATACTGAAAAAACGAGTGGGTAAGAAAACCAGAAGGAAAGAATATTTTGAATATTTGGTCAAGTGGAAGGGACATCCAGTTGAAGATGCCAGCTGGGAGACTGAAGCAAAAATTCTGAAGCATGGACATACCGTGCAAGAGCTCATGGACAGGAGCCCATGCAAATTTTCAAGCGAGGGAGTATGATGTAGGAGCATCCCTCACGACAAGAAAA